>CM072698.1:11115484-11176782 GCA_036884735.1 Huso huso | reverse complement strand
GCAACAGTAAATTCATCAGTGCGCCTGGTGTAACGATCGTTAACTGGCGTAACGACGTACGCTGGCGTAACGACGTTAACGCTTGCGTAATGACCGTTAACGCTGGCGTAACGCCAGTGCGCCGGTGCAATGACAGCAACGCTGGTGTACGATCGTTAACGCCTGGTGTAACGCCGTTAACGCTTCGGCAACGCCAAAGTCACCCCGACGCGAACGCCGGCGTACCTGATCGTTAACGCTGGCGTAACAGCACGCCAAGTGCAACGCCAGTGTCACGCCGGTGTAACGACAGCGCATGCTGAGTATGTAACGATCGTTAACGCCGGCGTAACATCGTACGTGCCGGCGTAACGCCAGCGTGCGCTGGCGTAATGATCAGTGTCGCGCTGGCGTAACGACAACACTGGCGTAATGATTGTTAATGCTGGCGTGGCGATCAACACGCCTGGTCAAATATCAGCAAGCCCGCCGCCGGCGTAACGACGTTAACGCCAGAATGACGTTAACGCTGGCGTGTTTATCGTTACGCCGAGGTAACGACAGCCGCTGGCGTAACGACAGCACGCTGGTGTAATGACAGCACGTTTCGAGCACGCCAGCGTACCCGGTGTAATGCCAGTGCGCTTAGCGTAACGCCGCGCTTCGGTGCACGACAGCATGCCGGTGCAGCGACGTTAACAACTGGCGTAAATGCTCAGGCGCGCTGGTGTAACGACTGTTAACACCTGGTTTAATGCCAGCGCCGCTTGGTGTAATGTCAGCACGCCGGCGTGACGACAGCACGTTGAAGCACGACGTTAACGCTGGCGGTGGGACGACAGCCAACACCTGGCGTAACGACAAGTGCGCTACTGGTAACGTCGTTAACGCTTCGGTGTACCATCAAAGCATGCCTGCGTAATTATCGGTGCGCAACGCTGGCATAACGGACAGTGTGCTTCGGCGTACCGACAGCTAACGCCGGCGGTAATGACCGTTAATGCTGGCGTAATGCCGTGCCATCGCCTGCGTAATGCCAGCAACACGCCGCAATGACAGCAGCACGCTGAGATAATAACGTTAACGCTGGTGTAACGCATCGTTACCGCCGGTGTAATGCCAGTGCGTGCTGGCGTAACGATTGTGCAACGCTACTGGTGTAATGACACCGGTGTAATGATTGCTACTGGCGCACGACCAACGCTGGTGTAATGACAGCGTCGCGCTGGCGTAATGATTGTTAACGCTGGCGTAATGACAGTGTCGGCAATTGGTGCAAGGATCGTGCTAACGCTGGTAACATCGCGCACGCTGGTGCAATGATCGTTAACGCTGGCGTAACGACAGTGCGCGCTGGTGTAATGACAGCACCGCTGGTGTAACAGACAGTGTGCTGCTTCGGTGTAATGATCGTTAACGCTGGCGTAATGATCGTTAACGCCTTCGGTTTTAACGCCAGTGCGCCTGCGTAACGCCAGTGCGCGCCTGGTAACGCCAGTGCGCTGGTGCACGACGTTAATGCCGGTAAATGACAGCCACCACCGGCGTAATGCCAGCGCGACTGGTGTAGTCGACAGCATCAACTGGCGGGACGCCAGCGCGCCGGCTGGCGTAACGATCGTTAACGCCGCGCAACGACAGTGCGCTGGCGTAACGACCGCACGCCGAGTAATGACTGTTAACGCCGGTGTAACACAGCGCACGCCTGTTAGGGACGACAAAGCAATTAACTGGTGTAACGACAGTGTGCTGGTAACGTCGTTAACGCTGAGGACGTCAAAGAACGCCGGAGGTAATGACCGTTAACGCTGGTGTAATGACTGTTAACGCTGAGTAATGACAGCCACTGGCGTAACATCGAGCGCACGCTGGCGTAATGACAGCCGCTGGCGTAAATGACAAGTTAACGCTGGTAATGACGTTAACGCCTGGCGTAACGACAGCGCACGCTGGCGTACCGACAGCCGTCTGGCGTAATGCCGTTAACGCTGAGGTAATGTCAGCACTACTGGCGTAATCGCCAGCGTCGCGTTGGCGTAATGACAAAGCACGCCGGCGTAACGACAGCACGCTGGCGTACGATTGCGCACCGCTGGCGTAATGACAGCACCGCTTGGTAATGACAGCGCAACGTGCCTGGTGTACGACAGCAACGCTGGTGTAAATTATCGTTAACGCCTGGCGTAATGACAGCACTGGCGTAATGCACAGCAACGCTTCGGCGTAACGTCGTTAATCTCGGCGTGAATGCCAGCGTCGCTACTTGGCGCAACGACGTTAACGCTTCTTTGCGCACGACTGTTAACGCCTGGCGTAACGACAGTGTCCGCCATTGAGGTCGCGCGACGTTAACGCCTCGGCGTAACGACAGCACGCCGGCAGTAACGCCAGCAACGCCGGCGCACGACGAAGTGCGCTGCCCGGTGTAACGACATCAGTGCGCCTGAGGTAATGATCGTTAACGCCGGCATAACGATCAAAGCATTGCCGGTGCACGACAGCGCGCTTATGCAATGACGTTAACGCCTGGCGTAATGACTGTTAACGCTTCGGGTGTAATGCCAGCGCACGCCGGCGAATGACAGCAGCCTGGCGTAACGTCAGTGCGGTCACGGCACAAGCCAGCTAACGCCGGCAGCACCCATCGCTACGCCGGTGCAAATGACAGCCATTGAGGTAACGATCGTTAACGCCTCGGTGTAACGACAACGCTGGTGTACGCCAGTGCACGCCTGGCGTAAATGACAGTGCGTACTGGCGTAACGCCATGCGCTTTCGGTGTAACGCCAGCAGCGCTCGGTGTAATGAAAAGCACTGGAGGCAATGGACAGCACGCTGAATAACGACAGCACGCCGGCGTAACGCCGTGCCAACGCTGGTAAATGACAGCACGCTGAGTAAAATGATTGTTAATCACTGGCAATGACAGCACTGGCGTAACGCCAGCGTTGGCGTAATGATCGTTAACGCTGGCGTAATGTTAACGCCGGGTACGCCACCAGTGCGCTGGTGTAATGACGCGAAGTTACGTACGCGCACGCTGGTAATGCCAGTGCGCTGGTGTAATGACAGCACGCTGGCGTGGCCGACAGCAAGCTGGTGTAATGACAACACTGGTGGCCGACAGCCCGCTGGTAATGACAGCGCGCTGGTGTGGAACAGTGTCAAGGCTATAAGGGACAGCGCTGGTGTACGACAGCACGCTGGTGTAGCCGACAGCACGCTGGTGTAATGACAGGTGCGCTTGGTGTAATGACAGCAAGCTGGGTGTGTACCACAACATCGCTGGTGTAATGACAGTGTCGCTGGTGTAATGACAGCACACTGGTGTAATGCCAGTGCGCCGCTGGTGTACGACAGCACACTGGTGTACGCCAGTGCGCCGCTGGTGTAATGACAGCACGCTGGTTTACGACAGTGTGCGCGGCTGTAATGACAGTACGCTGATGTACCGACAGTGCACGCTGGTGTACGACAGTACGCTGGAAAATGACAGCACGCTGGTGTAATGACAGCACGCTGGTGTAATGACACATGTTACGTAATGACAGCGCTGCGTAATGACAGCACGCTGCGTGTTTGACAGCACGCTGGTAATGACAGCACGCTGCGTAATGCCAGTGTCGCCGGTGTACGACATCACGCTTGTGTAATGACAGCACGCTATGTAATGCCAGCGCTGGTGTAATGACAGCACGCCGGTGTAACGCCAGTGTGCGCTATGTAATGACAGCACGCTATGTAACACAGCAAGCTGGTGTAATGACAGCGCAGCGCTGGTAATGACGCGACGCTGGTGTAATGACAGCACGCTGGTTTAATGCCAGTGCACGCCGGTCTAATGATAGCATGCTGGTAATGACAGCACTGCGTAATGCCAGTGCGCACTGGTGAATGACAGCACGCCGGTGTAATGCTGGCGCGCCGCTGGTGTAATGACAGCACGCTGGTAATGACAGTGTGCGCCAGTAATGACAGCACGCCGGTAATACGACAGCACGCTTGCGTAATGATAGTACCGGTATAATGACAGCACACTGTAATGATAGTGTGCGCTGAGGTAATGCCAGCACGCTGGTGTACGCCAGCACGCTTGCACGACAGTGCACGCGCAGGCACAGCACGCTGGCGTACGACAGCACGCCAGTGTAATGATGCGCACGCTGGTGTAATGAGCGCCGCTTGCGTAATGATAGCACGCTGGTGTAATGACAGTGCACTGGTGTAATGATGCAGCGTCATTGGTGTAATGACAGCGCGCTGCAATGCCATAAAGGCTGAAGCCAGTGTGCGCTGGTGTAATGACAGCATGCTGGTGTAATGACAAGACCAGAAACACAGCGCGCTGGTGTGGCCGACAGCACACTGGTGTATGCCAGCACAGGGTCGACAGGCACGCTGGTGTAAATACCAGCAAAAGTGCGAGGTGTAATGACAGTACGCTGGTGTAATGGACAGCACGCGTAATGACAGCACGTTGGTGTAATGATGCACTGCGTAACACAGTGCACCTGGTATAATGACGGTTAATAATTGGTGTAATGACAGCAAAAGCAGGTAATGACAGCACGCTGGTGTAATGCCAGCACGCTGGTGTAATGACAGTGCACGCTGTGTAATGACAGCACGCTGGTGTAATGACAGCACGCGCAAGACAGCACGCTGGTGTAATGACAGCGCTGGTAATGACAGTGCACGCCAGAAGCAATGACAGCACACTGCGTAATGACAGGCACGCTGGTGTAATGCCAGCACGCTGGTGTAATGCCAGCACGCTGCGTAATGACAGTGCACGCTGGTATAATGACAGCACTCTGGTGTCATGACAGCATGCTGATGTAATGCCAGTGTGTGCTGGTGTAATGATGCCGCTATGTAATGCTGCGTCACGCCAGTGTAAATGGACAGTGTCGCCATTGAGATAATAACAGCACGCTGGTGTAAGACAGTACGCTGGTGTAATGCCAGTGTGTGCTGGTGTAATGCCAGCGGTGTTGCGTAATGACAGTGTCGCTATTGGTGTAACATAAACACGCTGGTGTAATGACAGCACGCTGGTGTAATGACACGCTGGGTGTAATGACAGTGTCGCTGGCTGGTGTAATGACAGCACGCTGGTGTACGACAGTGTCGCTGGTGTGGGCGATGACAGCACGCTGGTGTAATGACAGCACGCTGCGTAAAGCCGACAGCACGCTATGTAATGACAGTGTGCGCTGGTGTACGACAGCACGCTGGTGTAATGACAGCGCAGCGCTGGTGTACGGACAGCACGCTTGGTGTAATGATGGCACGCTGGTTTAATGCCAGTACGCTGGTGTAATGCCAGTGCGCCAGTAATGCCAGTGTGCGCTGGTGTACGACAGCATGCTGGTGTACGACAGCACACTGGGTGTAATGCCGAAAGCGCACTGGTGTGTAATGACAGAACACTGGCGGCAGCACGCCTGGTAATGACAGTGCACGCTGGTAATGACAGCATGCTGGTGTAATGACAGCACGCTGTAATGACAGTGCACGCTAGTTATAATGGCAACTGCAGCTGGTGTAATGATGACAACCACTGGTGTAATGACAGTGCGGCTAATGGTGCAATGTGACAGCTGGCGCTGAAGATTATGGCATGTTTTGTAACCGCTGGTGTAATGAACAACGCCGCAGCTGGTGTAATGGCCAGTGCCGCGGCTGGTAATAATGGCTGGCAGCACGAATTGTAATGATATGCTGTGGTGTAATGACGGTGCGCTGGTGTAATGACGGCGCTGGTGTAATGTTTTGTAGCGTGGTGTAATGCCAGTGTCAGCTGGTGTCGCGAACCGCTAATGACAGCATGCTGGTGTAATGACAGCACACACTGGTATGAAATATGAACGCGCTGGTGTAATGACAGCTTTTATAAATGGTTGTAATGCCAGCACGCTGGTGTAGCAATGACAGTGCACGCTGGTGTAGTTGACAGTGTGCGAGGTGTAATGACAGTACGCTGGTGTGAAAATGACAGCACTTGGGTGTAAATGACAAGCGCGCTGGTGCGTAAATGACAGCACGCTGGTGTAATGACGAATGCCGCGGCTGGTATAATGACAGCACACTGGTGTAATGACGGTGTCGCTGGTGTAGCTCACCAGCACGCTGGTGTAATGCCAGCACGCTGGTGTAATGACAGTTGCTGCGCTGGTATAAATGACAGCACTCTGGTGTCATGACAGCATGCGATGTAATGCACCAGTGTAATTGCTGGCGTAACACAGCCGGCTGCTGAATTAATGCCAGTGTCACGCTGGTGTAATGACAGTGTCGCGCTGGTATAATAACAGCACGCTTGTGTAATGAGCATGCTGGTGTAATGCCAGTGTGTGCTACATGCCAGTGTGTGCTGGCGTAATGACAGTGTCGCTGGTGTAATGACAAGCAGCTACAATTATGACAACCGCGCTGGTGTAATGACCAACAAGTGCCAATGACAGTGGACAGTGCGCTGGGTGTAATGACAGCAACGCGTAATTGTAACCAGACAGTGTCGCTGCTGTAAGGACAAGCACGCTGGTGTAATGACGCCACGATTGGTGTAAAATTGCAACACGCTGGTGTAATGACAGTATGCGCGCTGGTATGAAACTTACAACGCGCTGGTGTAATGACAGCGTGCGCTGGTGTAATGACAGCACGCTGGTGTAATGACAGCACGCTGGTTTAATGCCAGTGTACGCTGGTGTAATGCCAGTGTGCGCTGGTGTAATGCCAGTGTGCGCTGGTGTAATGACAGCATGCTGGTGTAATGACAGCACACTGGTGTAATGCCAGTGCGCACTGGTGTAATGACAGCACACTGGTGTAATGCCAGTGCGCGCTGGTGTAATGACAGCACGCTGGTGTAATGACAGTGTGCGCTGGTGTAACGACAGCCGCTGCTGGTGAAATGGACAGCACGCTGGTGTAATGACAGTGCACGCTGGTATAATGACAGCACACTGGTGTAATGACAGTGTGCGCTGGTGTAATGCCAGCACGCTGGTGTAATGCCAGCACGCTGGTGTAATGACAGTGCACGCTGGTGTAATGACAAGCAGCTGGTGTAATGACAGTGCACGCTGGTGCAATGACAGCGGCTGGTGTAATGACAGCGCTGGCTGGTGTAATGACAGCACGCTGGTGTAATGACAGCAGCTGGTGTAATGAAAAGCACGCTGGTGTAATGCCAGCATGCTGGTGCTCAATGTAATGACAACACTGGTGTAATGACAGCACGCTGAATTGTAATGACAGTGTCGCGCTGGTGTAATGACAGTGCAGCTGGTGTAATGACAACTGCGCTGAATATAATGACAGCACGCTGGTGAATGACAATGACAATTATTGTAATGACGGTGTGCGCTTGGTAAATGACAGCGCTGGTATAATGACAGCCGCTGGTGTAATGACAGCGGCGCTGGTGTAATGACAGCACACTGGTGTAATGACAGCACGCTGGTGTAATGACAACACGCTGGTGTAATGACAGCACGCTGGTGTAATGCCAGTGCTTGGCCTTTGGTGTAATGACAGCACGGCACATAGCAAATTGTTAATTCTTTAGTTTTAATTTCAGTTTCCATTCTTACTATCTCCTCTCCTCCACCCCTGAACACCCGACCAACAGAAATAATAATGAGACACAGTGAATACACAAAGATGTGTACTGCTCTGTTATTTAATTCACGGGGCAGCCCCAAACAATGTACCGCGGTATTCAAAACACATACACGTCACCGGTCCTCAATGAGGGCAGTAGTGCTTTCGTGCTGTAAATACAATTTATCATTCTCCAGTGCAGTGATGTTCGGGTAAGTGCTGGCCTCTGGCGACAGCTCCGGGAGCGTTTAGCGTCTAATAATAACAATTATACAAAAAAAACAAAACACTCATGATATAGTACAATACAGGTCCTTCCGGGTTCAAAGCTTTAACCAAACAGGAACAGATCCATCCTGTCAAGGTCTGGGATTCCGTGCATGGTATTGTTCTGGTTACTAGATCCACAGGGAGATGGCGTGGCATCCAAACATCACATCCTCTCAAAGATGCTAACAAAGACAAGCGTTTTGATTAAGTCTCTCACAAGCCCGTTCCTTTGTGGATGGTGCGGGGTAGTGCAGCTTTCGAAAGCCATACAACCTGCTTAGTTCTTGCACCAATTCTGACTCGAATGCAGCCCCACGGTCGGAGTGGATAAACTCGGACATCAAAAGGCTGAATTGTGGCTTTCTATGGAGCTTATTGTGGTCTGTGTGGTCTGCTCTCTAGTGGGTACGGCAGGCGAATCAGAAAACAAGTCTACCATGACAGCAGTGTGGAGTAGTGGTTAGGGCTCTGGACTCTTGACTGAGGGGTCATGGGTTCAATCCCAGGTGGGGGACACTGCTGCTGTACCCTTGAGCAAGGTACTTTACCTAGATTGCTCCAGTAAAAAAAAACAACTTTATAAATGGGTAATTATATGTAAAAAATAATATGATATCTGCATAATGTGAAATAATGTGACATCTTGTAACAATTGCCTTCGCCCTGGATAAGGGGGCGTCTGCTAGAAATATATAATAATAATATAAGGGTAGCATCTCAGCACGGCCTAAAGACAGATAATCAATCACTGCGTTCATATTTGGAATGTATGGTACTTTCAATGGGAGATATTGAGCACAGAGTGTAGGGTCTGTCTCAATAAATTGCAGTTTGACTAGAGGAGAGCAAATGTGACCATTTATGGGCATTTGTGTAGGGGGTTTTACAGCTGTGCTCTGCTTGCTTGCATGGGGGATGGGAGAATCTCAGAGATAACACATGCAAAGGAATGTGTATGAGGCCTGGAGACTTGCCATGTATAGGTATAGTGAGGAGGGGTCATAAATTACATCATTAAAGAGGTGTGTTTTGGAATCTACACAACTGAAGTGAATGCATTGTGTGGTGCTCAGTTTTACCAATCTCACTGCAAGCCCAGAGGACACGACTCTGTACAACAGTTCTATTCTTATTAGAAATAAACATATTTTTGACTTTCACTAATATTGTTTTCCAGTTTTCATCAATTTTCCTTACACGTCAATATTAAACAGTCTTAAATATAATATTATTTTTTGATAATTCAGGAATGTTGAATTAAACTGGGCAATGAACTGCAAAAATATTGTTTTTAAGAAAATGTGTTTTCAATGGGGTATGCTTTTATTTTATTTTATTTATTTTTTTAGTGCTGTCAGGTCAAAGATTTGTGTCGTTCGCTTGGTTGGTGCTCCGGGTTGGTGAAGGATGATTACATAAATCTTCACAGAGACAGATTTGTTAAAGTGCCTAAAAAACGCCGAGCTCCAGTGGCGCATCGGTAAGCACTCGCTAGAGTGCAGGATGCGCTCTATAGCCTGGGCGTCACGGTTCGGTCCAGGCTATTCCACCCGACCGTGGACGGGGAGCTCCCAGGTGGCGGCGCCAATTGGCCTAATTGTCGCCGGGGAGGGGTTAGGTCGGCCAGGTGTCCTCGGCTCACCCGGGCCAGCGCCCCCTGTGGTCTGGCCGGGCGCCTGCGGGCTTGCCTGTAAGCTGCCCAGAGCTGCGTTGTCCTCCGGCGCTGTAGCTCTGAGGCGGCTGCTGCGGTGAGTCTGCAGAGTGTAAAGCGGGCGACTGGCGGCTGCGCTTGAGGAGGGACAGCGTGTGTTCATCTTAAGCCTCGAGTCAGCGCGAGGGTGGTAGCGGTGAGCTGAGCCTAAAAATAATTGGGCATTTCAAATTGGGGAAAATAATAAAAACTAATTGGCAACAACTAAATTAAAAAAAAAAAAAAAAGTGCCTAAAAAAAACATGAATTGTGGGTGTTGTTGATTTTTTGAAAGCCATTGACAGGAATGTCTTTAATTTCCCATTCCTCTCGAGTTTCTCTGACAGACAAATGTACCAGCTTTACATCAATTGTTTTTGACATATTCTCATTTTGTTAATGAACATTTCTGCATTGTGGGTGTTTGTCGGTGATTGAACACTAGACATTTTGTGTTTGAATTGAAAGTGATCTCGAGAAAGTCGAATGGGTCAAAGTTCAAGTATATTTTCCTCTAGAGGAATTCTGACATTAAGGCGTCTACTTTGATTTTATCCTTGTATTATAATATTATCGTCCCACCATCCCTAGCCCTAAACCAATTATATGGAGGCGTGGCCGTAGTCATGGATATGACCCGCAAAAAAAATAGTAGATTAGTGATTGGACGGCCGAGATATGACATAAAAGGTCATGGATCATATCCGATCAGGACTGCCTGTGGGTCGTTACAAGTGTAAATGTTTTCCAATTAGGAAGGACTTCACAGTAAATGGTTGAGGGGCTCATTTTTACGTTGCATGTACTTTGCACAAGAATGTCTGTAATCACTCACTCGATGGAATCATTACTAATTTACAATATATTTAGTTTGCATTATATTTTGCATATCAACTGTTTAAACATCATCTATAGCCAGTTTAAACTACCATGGATAGGCAAGGAATGTATTTGAAGCTGTTGAAGGGCACTGGTCTCTTAAAACTCATAAGTGAGGTCTGATAAACCCCTACACATGACTATATATTGATGGACATTACATGAAAGCAAATGAGATGTTCTTTTTTTGGAATACCATGTTCTTTATCAAAATGGGTTTAATAATAATATTTGATAAAGGAAAACACTTACTCTAATGAACTTCGATATATATATATATATATATAAACCGTAGCTTTCAAGTTAAGGGGAATGAAAGCAATGAATAGGAGAACAAGGTAATAAAAAATACAATAAAGCATTACAAGAGCCAATCAAATGGCGTCACTAATGGCACTTTTTCTCTCTCTCTCTCTCTCTCTCTCTCTCTCTCTCTTCTCTCTCTCAGGCATCTCTCTCTCTCTCTCTCTCTCTCTCTCTCTCTCTCTCTCTCTCATCACAATGTTAAAATGCCTCCAAGCTTTCCCACTCGTGTTGACGTCATATTCCTCCGACAGACAAGAACCAATCAAAGCGCGGGACTGTTAAGCAGTTCCATCCTAAAACCAAGCCAGTGGCTGCGTTCTAGTAGCGCAGGCTTTTGGGATCCTGTGTCAAATGGCGTGGGTCTGCATGCATAACCTGTCCCAGTAAGGCAAACTGCTTGGCATAGCCAGAACTGACAACAGAGGTGGCGCATGTCCTGGCGGGAGACTACGCATGCGCTGCAGATTCTAAAAGGAGCTGCTGAAGCGAACCCGCCCTATAAACAATGGAAGAGCGCCAACCCCGTGCAAGAGGGGCTTTGAGAGCCAAGTGCAGGATTAGTGAAGGGGATACGCCACCTGGTGTGGGGTGTGAAATACATCTGAAAACAGCTTGATAAATTACAACCTATTATTGTAAGCGACATACATGTGTATATATTACAGCGTTTGCATTTAATTCTCGAATGTAACTAGTAAAACCGATGTACATAACTTGCTTGAACAGACCTAAAAATAAAATAATAATAACGATCCGTGCACCTGCAGCAATGCAGGATTTGTTGTCTGTCCAGTTCGTTTATCTTGTCTGTCTTATTTTGTCCTGCTGCTGTCCAGATTATTTGTTGTTGCAGCCCCACAGGAATCCCCTCTTTCTTTTATTTTCAAATAAACCTGTATTAAGAAATGAACAAGCGTTTCCCTGAGTCCTGCTTCACAGACATGACAATGTTACTATATATATGTATGTGTGTGTGTGTTTTATTTATACAGGCATTTCAGTACAGCTTGCAGAGCAGGTTACATTGCTCTAGTTTATTAAATGGCATGTATAGTGTTCCTGTTCTTATTGCTGTCTATTGATTAAACTACAAACAATAAAGGTAAAGCAGACTTCAAATGATAGTGGCAGCAACTTCCTGGTGAGCATCCATAATGGAAAAAGGTGGATATTACACTCACTGATGGCATGGCAACTATTACACCTGCAGAAGGAAGGAAATTCAGTCAATACGAAATATTGATACTGATAATAAACTAAACCCCATTTAAGAATGCATTATTGAAAAGTACATGATGTGTATCAGTGATGTTGTGTGTTCATGTTTGATTTGTCACTATAACTACTACAACAAATATGTTCTTGAAGACATCGAAAGCTGTTATAAGGAACATGAGAGAAATGTTTACAGAGAGCACCTGTCATCTTCACAACCCTACCCTGTCACGATAACTACAACAACCCTGTAATCTGATAACTACAACAACCCCTGTAATACAATAACTACAACAACCCTGGAATACAACTACAACAACCCTGTAATACAATAACTACAACAACCCTGTAATACGATAACTACAACAACCCTGAAATACGATAACTACAACAACCCTGTAATACGATAACTACAACAACCCTGTAATACGATAACTACAACAACCCTGTAATACAATAACTACAACAACCCTGTAATACAATAACTACAACAACCCTGTAATACGATAACTACAACAACCCTGTAATACAATAACTACAACAACCCTGTAATACAATAACTACAACAACCCTGTAATACAATAACTACAACAACCCTGGAATACAATAACTACAACAACCCTGTAATACAATAACTACAACAACCCTGGAATACTTATAACTTCGACAACCCTGTAATACAATAACTACAACAACCCTGTAATACAATAACTACAACAACCCTGTAATACAATAACTACAACAACCCTGTAATACAATAACTACAACAACCCTGGAATACAATAACTACAACAACCCTGTAATACAATAACTACAACAACCCTGGAATACAATAACTACAACAACCCTGTAATACGATAACTACGACAACCCTGGAATACGATAACTACAACAACCATGTAAGACGATAACTACAACAACCCTGTAATACAATAACTACGACAACCCTGTAATACAATAACTACAACAACCCTGTAATACAATAACTACAACAACCCTGTAATACAATAACTACAACAACCCTGGATTACAATAACTACAACAACCCTGGAATACAATAACTACAACAACCCTGGAATACAATAACTACAACAACCCTGGAATACAATAACTACAACAACCCTGTAATACAATAACTAGAACAACCCTGTAATATGATAACTATAACAACCCTGGAATACAATAACTACAACAACCCTGGAATACGATAACTACAACAACCCTGTAATACAATAACTACAACAACCCTGGAATACAATAACTACAACAACCCTGGAATACAATAACTACAACAACCCTGTAATACGATAACTACAACAACCCTGTAATACAATAACTACAACAACCCTGTAATACAATAACTAGAACAACCCTGTAATACAATAACTACAACAACCATGTAATACAATAACTACAACAACCCTGTAATACAATAACTAGAACAACCCTGTAATATGATAACTATAACAACCCTGGAATACAATAACTACAACAACCCTGGAATACGATAACTACAACAACCCTGTAATACAATAACTACAACAACCCTGTAATACAATAACTAGAACAACCCTGTAATACAATAACTACAACAACCATGTAATACGATAACTACAACAACCCTGTAATACAATAACTAGAACAACCCTGTAATACAATAACTACAACAACCCTGTAATACAATAACTACAACAACCCTGTAATACAATAACTACAACAAGTGGTTCTGACCTCCTTTTCTTTCCTCCTCCTCCCCCTCCTCTGATCTCTCATCTCTGTTCCTCTGGAATCTACCACCTCTCTCCCTCTTCCTCAGCTAAGAACCTTGAGTCACCCTGGACCCCTGCCTCTCTTATTCCCAGCACATCTCCACTCTGCGCACTTGCCGATTCTTCCTGAGCAACATCGAAGAATCAGGACCCTTCCTCACCAACTATGCTACCCAGCTCCTGGTCCAGGCCCTGGTGCTCTCCCGCCCTAGACTACTGCAACTCCTCCTGGCTGGCCTCCCTCGTCCCGCCACCCGTCCGCTCCAGCTCATCCAGAACTCTGCTGCCCGCCTGGTGTTCTCTCTGCCCTCGCCGCCCACGCTACTCCACTACTCCGCTCGCTCCACTGGCTCCCGATCATTCGCATCCAGTTCAAGACTCTTGTACTAGCCTACAGATGCCTTGACCAGTCTGCACCCAGCTACCTCAGACCCTCATCTCTCCCTACACCCCCCGACCTCTCCGCTCCGCCTGCACTAGAAGACTAAGCTCTACCACCTTCATCCCCCTGCCTCCAAAGCCCGCTCCTTCTCCACCCTTGCTCCGCAGTGGTGGAATGACCTTCCTACAGATGTCAGGACTGCCCAGTCCCTGACCACATTCGGCGCCTCCTTAAGACTCACCTCTTCAAAGAGCACCTGTAGAACTCCTCTGTTTGTATCCTGGGACACTATCACCCTTCATGTAAATGTGCTTTATTTTGCTCTTATCAGCCCCTATTTTACTGCATTTAATCCTGTACTTCAGAATACTGTAATCTGCCAAGTTTTTAACCTGTAGTACTTTGTATTTACTCACATCCTGATGTAACTATCACTATTTAATCATATCCTGATGTAACTATCACTATTACCTGCTGTATTATTGAATTGTGGTTTGTCAAACTTGTACTTTACTTGAACAAAAGTTATTGTATTTCTTGCTCTTATTGTATTACTTGTATTGTAACGCTTGAAATGTTTTTGCTTACGATTGTAAGTCGCCCTGGATAAGGGCGTCTGCTAAGAAATAAATAATAATAATAATAATAATAACAACCATGTAATACAATAACTACAACAACCCTGTAATACGATAACTACAACAACCCTGTAATACAATAACTACAACAACCCTGTGTCGATAACTACAACAACCCTGTAATACAATAACTACAACAACCCTGTAATACGATAACTACAACAACCCTGTAATACAATAACTACAACAACCCTGTAATACGATAACTACAACAACCCTGGAATACAATAACTACAACAACCCTGTAATACGATAACTACAACAACCCTGTAATACGATAACTACAACAACCCTGTAATACGATAACTACAACAACCCTGTAATACAATAACTACAACAACCCTGTAATACGATAACTACAACAACCCTGTAATACGATAACTACAACAACCATGTAATACAATAACTACAACAACCCTGTAATACAATAACTACAACAACCCTGTAATACAATAACTACAGCCTTTTGTTGTTGTTATTATTATTATTATTATTTATTTCTTAGCAGACGCCCTTATCCAGGGCGACTTACAATCGTAAGCAAAAACATTTCAAGCGTTACAATACAAGTAATACAATAAGAGCAAGAAATACAATAACTTTTGTTCAAGTAAAGTACAAGTTTGACAAACCACAATTCAATAATACAGCAGGTAATAGTGATAGTTACATCAGGATATGATTAAATAGTGATAGTTACATCAGGATGTGATTAAATACAAAGTACTACAGGTTAAAAACTTGGCAGATTACAGTATTCTGAAGTACAGGATTAAATGCAGTAAAATAGGGGCTGATAAGAGCAAAATAAAGCACATTTACATGAAGGGTGATAGTGTCCCAGGATACAAACAGAGGAGTTCTACAGGTGCTCTTTGAAGAGGTGAGTCTTAAGGAGGCGCTGAATGTGGTCAGGGACTGGGCAGTCCTGACATCTGTAGTGGAAGGTCATTCCACCACTGCGGAGCAAGGGTGGAGAAGGAGCGGGCTTTGGAGGCAGGGGAGCGTGGCGGTGGTAGAGCTAGTCTTCAGTGCAGGCGGAGCGGAGAGGTCGAGTGGGGTGTAGGGAGAGATGAGGGTCTGAGGTAGCTGGGTGCAGACTGGTCAAGGCATCTGTAGGCTAGTACAAGAGTCTTGAACTGGATGCAGCGGTGATGGAGCCAGTGGAGCGAGGGAGTAGTGGAGAAGGTGGGGTAAGCGAGGCAGAGAGAACACCAGGCGGCAGCAGAGTTCTGGATGAGCTGGAGGACGGGTGGCGGACGCAGGGAGGCCAGCCAGGAGGGAGTTGCAGTAGTCTAGGCGGGAGAGTACCAGGGCCTGGACCAGGAGCTGGCAAGTAGGTGTGAGGAAGGGTCGGATTCTTCGGATGTTGCTCAGGAAGAATCGGCAAGTGCGTGCCAGAGTGGAGATGTGCTGGGAATAAGAGGCAGGGGTCCAGGTGACTCCAAGGTTCTTAGCTGAGGAAGAGGGAGAGTGGTAGATTCCAGAGGAACAGAGATGGAGAGATCAGAGGAGGGGAGGAGGAGGGAAAAAAAAGGAGGTCAGATTTAGAGAGGTTGAGTTTGAGGTGATGCGAGTGCATCCAGGAGGAAATAGCAGACAGACAGGTAGAGATACGGGAGGAGATGGTGGAGTCAGAGGTGGGAAGGAGAGGAAAATCTCTTGTGCATTTGCATTGGTATTTGTTTAGACAAACCCTAACCTTAACCCTAACCCTTTACCAGACCTGTTAGCTCCTCTTGATACAATGCTTATTCCGACTTCATGTAATGCCACAGTTATATATCGACTAATCTTTGCTCATCCTATTTCATGCAGATCTTGAATATGCCAGAAGGCTTTTCAGTGATGTACTGAAGAGCCAGAGCCCAGTGCACCCAAAAGGTGAGTTATGAGTGTGCATATTTCTAAACTGTATTGCAGGAGAGTTCACTTGTGTTTGTTTGTAATCAGAAGCCATATATATATATATATATATATATATATATATATATATATATATAGATATATATAGAACATATTTTAATTAAGAATGTCAGTGAACTAATAGTACCACTGGATACACTAGTTTGGTTACTGGACTCCATCACCTCATGTAATTATATTTTCTGTTGCATTTTGTTTATCCTTATAGTAAATACAATCATTATGGGACGTATATGTATTTGTGTAAAATGTAGCATTTAATTAATTGTACAAAGGCTAATAAAATAGACAACTAATGAAAAATGTATTTGTGCTGTCTGCATCGTTTTCAATGTACCTTTTCTGAGGTTGTTGTAATTGTTGAAGGTGGTGGAGCACGAAGGGAAACTCAATTGTTTCTATCTCTTCTGCAACGGCAAAATCAATGAAGTTGGTCGCCAGGTTTGCTCAGTCGACTGTCCTGGGAAACCTCCTAAATCTGT
This sequence comes from Huso huso, assembly GCA_036884735.1. Taxonomy (NCBI): domain Eukaryota; kingdom Metazoa; phylum Chordata; class Actinopteri; order Acipenseriformes; family Acipenseridae; genus Huso; species Huso huso. The sequence goes on along the minus strand of CM072698.1, from coordinate 11,159,635 downwards.
CCCAGCTCCGTCTACGCAGGCGGTGACGTCAGAGGCAGACTCCCGCTGGCGACGCAGGATTTTTAGGAGTTACTAGAGCGCAGGCAGAGTCATACCTCAGCGCATTTTCAAAGAGAATAAAAACAACGACAAACGCCTGAAATTTATATGAAAAGAAAAAAAAACCCGACTCAGCCCTGCACAGTTGTTTTTAATTTATTTAACATTTTGTTGCGCACCAGTTGACAAGGCGTGGGCGATAAAAAAAAAAAAAAAAAAAAGAAAAAGTAAGTTCCATGTTGTTTTTAATTCATGTTTAGTTGTTCTCGACGCAGTGGTGTTTTACTGTTAGCCGCGGGTTTTTCAGCCGGTCAGTGTTTTTGTGCAGCACAGGTATGTGATGTTCTCGTCATGGGTAGCTAGTAATGTCAGCGCGTTGTTGATGTGGTTTAACCTGCTGAACTCGGATGCTTGCAACCTCTCGATGCTCTCCTAGTGTCTGGGATAAATCCCGACTGAACTGAACAGATACTGTACGAAACTACACGTAATTGTAGATTCATATTGAATATAAACTACATGAAAACGCATTGCGTGCTGAGAAATAAGCACGTCTGTCTGTGTTAATGACTATAAAACAATGTTCTTGATTACTCTATTTTTTATTATTATTATTATTATTATTATTATTATTATTATTATTATTATTTTTTAACTGCAGATGCCTTAAACTAAATGATACAGACGCGGTTGTTTTAAACTAAATGATATAGACGCGGTTGTTTTAAACTAAATGATACAGACGCGGTTGTTTCTGTTATTTTGACAAAAAGTATTTAGAGTGCATCGCGCTGCAGGAAGTGGCTGAAAACCGGTGTAGGTGTAGAACGTGATACATCATCAGAATGCGGTACTGGTACCAAAACTTGACCCGTGTGACATCAAAAAATGGTACGCTGTCAGTGTTGTTATTGACTGCTGCACAGATCACTAGGAATAAGACAAACTGTAGTTCACTTACAAAATGGTATATGTTTACAATGTTAGATAACACAATGTGTTGCTCATTAGTTAGTCACATATTTGCTGAACTGGTAGAAAAAAAATGATATTGCAATGAACTTTAAAGGTCAAACAGTACTTTGTTTTTGTTCAGATGAGCGTTTCCTTGTTTTCTGAGCTGAAATTATTTTCACAGCCCGGGCAAGCGCAGTACATGGTGTACCAAATTTTAACATGTACCACAAAATAACACGACCTGGGACTTTTTTAAAAGATTGAGAATGTCGGGGCACTGGGATGCCTGGTCACCACACACACACAAACGAATGGATACACACTCCCAGGGGTCAAAAAACAAACAAATATATTATTACATTAAAACTGTTTACATTGTTTCCATTTAACTTATCAACATTCACATTACATTAAAAATAGGCTATAGCCATTAAACATAGGCTATAGCAACATTATCAAAATTTCAACTTGACACTATAAAAAACTGAAACAAATACATAAACTCAAATAAATAACATTTACATGAACTCAGATAAATCCAAAATAGATAACTCAAACATGTGCATAAACTCAAATAAATAAATACAAAATAAATAACTCAAACATTTAAACATCACCCACATTTTTACTGTATAGTTCAGTATGTGTTCTGTATGTGTGAGTGAGTGTGTGAGAGTGATGGTGTGTAAATTAATTATTTTGCTCAGCTGACACAGAATCACACAGGTGAGGATCAGAAACAGGCATTTACCTATGAAGAAACTTTGCCCGTCTCTCTTTCTGGGAGGCAAACCTCTCAATTACCTTTTTATTGAACTCTGTTCAGTTGAGTAGCTATCTTAACTTTGCCCAACATCGCCAGCTTTACCACATTCTGCATATGCGTTTTACCGTGTTCGTGCTTTTTCATCTTTTCTGAGATGTGCTTCATGTCGCTCACCCCTCGGTCAGTCCAGGCCAAATTTGAAGCAGTTGTCCGAAACAGCAGACATGGAGAGCAGAGCACAGCGTTGCGTGTTGCACACCCACGCAGCCAGGGCTTTTTCTCGTACCATGTTCTGGAGAATGTCTGGTTGTACAATTTCCCCCTGTCACTGCTTTGCTGATTTACTGTAATATTTGGCTGATCTGGGCCCAACTCCTTGACCTGAAGTTTTTCTGGCAGAGTTCTCCTCTCAAACAGACTTTGCTGTAGAGACAGCACGGCGCTCATTGGCCTTTCTTGTTCTGTCATCGTTCATTTTCTAACAAAAATGGCTGCGAGCTACAAACTACTTCTTCTCTTTCTCCTTGTTTAATGTTTTTATTCTGAGGCTGCTATTTGGCTACAACATTAATCGTCTTGATAAATATTGCAATAGTTTATACACCGCCATCTAGTGTGTCTAGGTGGTAACTGCATAGACTCCCCATTGGGGGTTAAATTCGCCGCCACAAATGGGATTAATAGGAGCAGCTAAAAGCGAGGCTACAATTTCGGCTGAAAATCATAACGACGCATGATCATAAATGGCCATCCTCCAGGCGAGACCCCCCGGAACCAGGAGAAGAGGCGTACGATAAACATAACCAGTGATTTGGCATAAAGACTTTTTTTTCCATAAAATGCACATTTGCTGTGGATAATAACAAATAAGAACGTGAGTAAATGTCAGGATAAAGCACTTCAATGTTCACAGTCGTTTTTATGCTTTTTATTTTTCTTGTGTTCTGCTATGGTGGGCGGCGCCCTAAGCCCCTAGTGGACGATCCACCCCTGGCCACCATTATTGAGAGGAACGGTAGTTCCCTGTACAGATTAGAAAAAAACTTGTTTGAAACTACCGAGTCTCTATACAGCTCCAAGAGTTTTGCTGTTTTCACCATGTTGCAGCGGCAAAACTAAATCACTTAGAATTACCATCTGTACAAGTACCAAAAGTCTGAAACTTTTTTTACATCAAATGTGAAAAAAAAAAAACGTAAATACCTCTTATACACAATGAGATATAAGTCGTCAAACTAAGGTCAAATTTGTTATTCTCCTCTTTCTTCCTCTGCCGTCTACTGTGTAGTGACTTTTCAAACAGGAAAGCTAAATAACTGGACATCTACCAATCACGTGATTCCACATGTTGGTCAACGTCAACATAAACCAGGGAATGCAAGCAGTTTGATATCCACACCATTTATATTAAACAATTTATTTATGTTTTAAAACAGCAAATAATAATAATAATTACCGTTGTTTGAACTTGCAACAGCGTCTTTGAAGAGCACCACGGCCTCAGCCGCCGCGCCGCTGGGCTGTTGTTGAAATGTATTAATTTAAGCTTACATCCAAACCTGACCAGCTTTCACTGAAAACCTGAAGGTTCTGCTCGATTCTAGAAATGTTCTATTTCCTGTTTGAAAATATCCAGTTTCCTGTTTGTTTGGTAGATACCACAGAATTGAATTATACGTAAAGTGGCATGTAGCCGTTGTCTAAATCTCTGATCTCTGATAAATTGTAGTTCCTCGTTTAATTACAAATAAATAAAGGAATCATTTAATTTAGAGAGCGAGATGAACAGTAGTTCCTCATACAAGTTAGAAAAACTTGTGGGAAACTGCCGAAATTTAGTTATACAACGAGACACTAGTGATATGTAAACTTGCAGCATCTGTGGAGTAACAGTTAGAGCACTGTGCTCCTAACTGGAGGGTTGTGAGTTCAATCACAGGTGGGGGACACATTGCTGCTTTACCTAGATTGGTCCAGTAAAAAACCCAACTGTATAAATGGGTAATTGTATATCACAATTGTAAGTTGGCCTGGATAAGTGTGCATGCTAAAAAAAAATAATAATAATAATAATATGTGTGTCTGGTTGGTACTTGGATGGGAGACTGCCTGGCAATACCAGGTACTTCAAACTTTTCTTTCAAGTTTTACTTGTTTAATTAACAAATAGTAGATTAAACAGCAAAAATGAGCTGATTTACTTTTAATTTATTGATGCCAGCTCACTGCACTCGTCTTAAATAATAACCACCTCGCTTTGCTCACCTTAAAAAAAGATTCCCGGTAGCTGGGCTGCCAGCTACTCACTATTATTCTCCACCACAGAGATAACACAGACATAAACAAGAAGATAGCTGCTTCTGCATCCAGCGCTCAAAGAATATCACAGACATTTGCAGAGTTTTTTTTAGATGTTATAGTAATAAAATAATGACTTGGATCACATTATTGAGGAGTTTGGTGATTAAAACGAGTGATCAGGAGATGATTTATCGGTATGCACGACTATGAAGAGGTATGTGAAAAATACAGCGAACGAGGGGTGGGGCGGGGCTGGAGATGCTGTACTGAGTGTCCTGTTGATATGCAGTGCCTTTTAAACCTGTTATACTGTGAAAAAAATACTTTTAAACAGTGCGGCTAAAATAAACTGTGTGTGTGAAAATAAATTGGACCTGACACGCCTGAGACGCGCTGAATAAATGAACCACACAGTGTTTAAATCCTAAACACATTTCAAATCATAAACCCAGTGGTGTGTTTTGAAAGTGTGACAAATAAGTGTTTTACAGTGTAGCTTTTATAGTTTTTGTTCTATTATTTCACAAACACAACATTTTACCCAAATGTATGAAGGTCAGACACCTGGTTTTGCTCATTACACACTCTTATCTTAGCCACTGTACTATATGTGCTTAAACAATTTTTCTGTTTTCTTGAATTATCTGTAGTTTTTTTCTGTTTCCCCTACAAAATGTCTCCAAAACCATAACTTTGGTTTAAATTGACACATTACTTTGGGGCCAGCAGTGTGGAGTAGTGGTTAGGGCTCTGGACTCTTGACAGGAGGGTTGTGGGTTCAATCCCAGGTGAGGGATACTGCTGTTGTACCCTTGAGCAAGGTACTTTACCTAGATTCAGTATAAACAACTGGATAGTTGGGTCATTGTAAGTAAACATAATGTGATATAATTGTGACAATTTTAAATTGCCCTGGATAAGGGCGTCTGCTAAAAAATAAATAATAATAATTTAAATGCAATCTGCTCAACTATTTGCATTTGACTTGGTATTTGTATATTCTGAAATATAAGAATTTGCATTTGAATTTCAAATCATGGGAACGCTTCAAAAATATTTAAATTTCAAATACTTTTCAATAATAATGCTCATAATAAAGTAGAGAGACTTTTCAGTATTGCTGGTAAAGTTGATTAACCTGAAAGATGCAAACTAAAGGACAGTTTTGAGAACTTCATGATTATTAAACATAACAAACAAAACAAGTTAAAAGAATCATTGTGCAATGCACACATATATAAATATATACATATATCTCATCATTTATGTCAGTTTTTCACAAACCTGGTCCTGCGGGCCCACTGTGTCTGCTGTTTGTGTTCCAACTGAGTTCTCACTTATTAAATTGATCCCCCAATTGAACTAACAATTAGTGACTTAATGCAAAGTTAGACATAACTTGAAATATCCAACTCTTTTGGCTGCTTTCACAAACCCTGATCAGCACTAATCTTGGACTACCTTACCTGAGTTAACATTAGGTAGTCCTAGGTTAATGCTAATTGAGGCCTATGCAGCCAGCCATTTCTACAAATAATTCAAATGCTCTGATTAGACATTTTATTCATTCAATTGAAGGTTCAATTCGTAATTTAAAGCTCAGTTGGGACACAACTCAGCAAACACTGGGTCCTCAGGACCGAGATTGGGAAACACTGCTTTATGTAACTTGCTTCCTACATTGGTACATACCTGTTAATTATTATCAACTACGTGATTACTGTGTTTATGTTGTTATTATATAAACTGCTTTCCTTTTATGTCACCTTGGATAAAGGCCTCTGCCAAATTCATGTTAATAAATTAACATTTGTTGTATGGGAAAGTATTTGAAGTCCATTTAGCATTTGTCACATATTTGCATTTAGTTAGATAGTAAATGTATCACATTTGTAGTAAGCAAATTCATAAGAACATTGACATTGCCATTGGTCTCATCAATGGGGCAATAGGAAGCTTCAAGCTGTTTCCTACTATCTGGAAAACACAAAATGGTCAAAACCAGAACCATCAAATTTAACAATGGAGTCACCCATACCTTTCAACGTTTTCGCTCAAAGTTTGAAATCATGGATAGAGTCTACATTATTCGAGATCAGTTCCCAGTCATTGGTGCTCATGCAATCAGCATTCATAAATGCCAAGGTATGACTCTAAAAACAGTTATGATGGATCGTGGTTACTCCATTTTCTCCTATGGACAAAGTTTCATTGCACTTTCCACAGTTACTTCCTTAAAGCGGTATGCTTGACAAGATTGGCCCAATTGCTTCTCTAACTTGTTCTTTTGTGTTTGATATCATCCTTTAAATGGCTGTTGCGTTTTTCTAACATGTTTTTTTAACTTGTTTCAACAGATAAAATCGTATGATATTATAAATTTATTACAAGAAATTCTGTGTTCCTTCAATAGTAAAGCCACTGCTGCTATAATACCAGATTGCATTTGTCCCTTGAATGCTCTTCATAACACTGTATTTAAATTGATACATAATTATTTTTTCAGCAGCTACTAAACAGAATCCCGTGTGCTGCCATGGACAGTGTGGAGATGGAATCTGTCCAGATTAAAGAGGAGTTCCCTGAACTTGAACCTGCCCCCATTAGAGTGGAGTTCTCTGGGCTGGCTTCCCTCCCCATTAAACAGGAGCTCTGTGAGATACAATGTGACAGCAGCCAGCCAGAGGTCTCTGACATTAAAGCAGAGCACAATGAATTGGAGATCCCCCAGACAGAAGAACTCCTTCCTGTTAAACAAGAAGAGGTGCTGGAAACTGTCCGTATTAAACAGGAGCCCCCTGAAGTAAAGTTTGACCACATGGAACCAGGGAAGGAAGAATCCGAGGACTTCAAACCAAACATCCCTGAGCTGGAGCCTGTACGCCTGCGGGAGTGTAGCGTGGTGCTGGAGAGAATCTGCGTGAGAGAGCAAGGCGCTGGAGAGGAAGGCTCTCCCAGCAGCACGCAAGGAGGTGGAAAGGAAGACGGGCGCTCCCATTCAGAATGCAGTCTAGCAGGTGAGTGACTCCCAGTAGCTGTGACATTGTCATTCTAGATTGCGTGAAATCCACAGTGTGGTTGAGAGGGAGGGAGCATATCGGTTGGATTACTTTAAAACCTGTCCAATCCGGCATCGCTTGGGACTGGAAAGTGGTGCCGGATTAGAGAGTTACTGTAAAACATTGAATACTGACCTACTGAACACTAAACAACTGTGTTACTGTACATACACAGTGTAATAAACACAGTAATGCTTCAGCAAACTCTTCACCTGTTATTATCACAAGCCTGTTTAACCCATTCCCATAGAAAGACCTTCACGTGCTCGTACTGTACCTGCATGAGGATTCAGGTGCTTTCTGCTGCATTCAGGGTTTCTCACTGTTGGCTCTCTTGAGTTAGTGGCATATATGATGTTACAATTTACTAATAATTTGAATGTATCTGGTTTTAAAACTTCATCATTTTTTCGATGTAGTATTAGAAATTTTAGGGTTGCCTCCCGTGTGTATGATTTATTGATTTAAAGGCAGCAAAATTTGGAATCTTTTCAAGAGTATGTCAACATCATTTTAAAGGTTTACAAAACTTGAAAATGTCGCTGAATTTGTCCTCAAAATTGTTTTAAAAAAATCAGTTTGTGTCTGCTTCCGTTTTGCAGCCAGCACTTTTACAGAACATTGCTACGTTTTTAAAGATGGTTTCAGTAGTGTCTTGAGTTTCAATGTTTGAATGCCATTTGACCTTTGTCGTACCGCAAATACTTCCAAGGTTAGCTCAAAGATATTGTATTTAAAAGAATAGAAATAAATAGAATATCTATGGTTAGCTGTACATGAGGCAATGCAGTGAAAACAGCGGCCATATTTAGCTGAAAGCGAGGTATTCACAGCACAGTTGTTGGAACGTTTTATTTAGATATAAATTAATGTTTGGTCTTAGAATACAACTCACAGAGTGGGTTAAACATTAAGTCAGATTCCGGTTAAATTCCTCGTTAGACAGTAAGGTGATAAAGATCTTTTGTCCTTGCTAGGACAAGGCTCCAAGCCAATTTGAAATGGGTGTTGGCCTCTCCTTTGATGTCCAGTTCTAACAAGAAGGGTATTTACCATTCAGGGTGGATCATTGTTTTTGTGTTAGAGGTACCAACACATTATTAAACATATTTACAGACTGGAGGGTTCTAAAAACTAACTACTTCAAAGAGAAACTGGATTGAAACAGATGCTTGGAAGCTATGGTTAGGACAATGGACAATTTACCAAGTGATAAGAGATTTGTGTCTTTGTCTGATTGTTAAAGAAAAATCATGATGTCACTGAAAGACTTTTAAACTGAGAATACTGAAACGTTCTTTGTATTGCTCTGATCCGTGCTTGGAGAGAGGATACCTGCAAACTGTTGTCACCGTGTAACCTTTAAGATGTCTGGTTGCAACTTTGCATCTCAGAACTTTTATCTTCAATAAACTACACTTATCTGGACTCGAGAACAAGAAGCCAGCGACTTCTCTTTCGCTTCTTCTTTTATTGCTGATTCACAACATTGAAATCTGTCTGTTCTGTGCTTGGGACATGATTCCCTGCATGTATTATAATAAACCTATTATTAATTGAAGAAAAGGACTTTGTACATTTTCTTACGAAACATCGGAACTCACTTTGGTATCTCCTTGACAGGCAGCCTTCTGCACGGCAGCTTAGAAGTAACAAGTTATTACAAGAAGCTGAGAAACCAGCAATACAGCTGTTGTGTTTCTGTCTGTATACTGGAGTCCTGTAACCCACTGTGTTGGGATTCAATTATAGGAATTATAAATGGAGAGAATTGAATTAACAAAACACATAAACCCTGCATGTGTAATGTAATGCTATGGCATGGGGCTGCACATTTCTAATGCACCGTGATGTATATCTGTACAACAATAAACAAGATGATTCCAAACAGAGAGAGGGAGGGAGCCGTTCCAGTCTCCAAGCACATCATTGACAGATTATACTACATTACACTACAATTCTATGTATGCATCTGTACATAATCCAAGATAAAAAAGTCATAAAATGCCTCGATGAGAAATTGTAGCGTGTGTGGAAATAGACCTGAAACATTACAGGAGAACTTCACAGTCAGATTTTGATCCCAGGGCTCGGTTTCACCAGCATCAGTCTTTACTGACTTTGCTTTCACACAGAAAGGCTTTAAGTTTAACTTTGCATTTTTAAACTGGTGTAACACAGAGCAAACCCCACAGCTAAAATGCACACACTTTAATCCACTTCACCACCTAGCCACATGCCCTAAGCCTACAAGCAGCCCCTCTTACTTTCTTTCCTGTTCATATTTTCCAGGTTCCAGTCCAGCAGCTAAAGCGAGGGCAGGCGGTGGAGAATATCCTGACTGTGGGAAAGGTTTCACCCATTTTAAAATACACCAGGGAACTCACACAGGAGAGAAACCGTATCTCTGCTCTGACTGTGGGAAGAGTTTCAGGGGTTCAGGAACCCTGATAACACACCAGCGAATTCACACAGGAGAGAAACCATATTGCTGCTCTGACTGTGGGAAGAGTTTCATTCAGTCAGGACACCTGAAAAGACACCAGCGAATTCACACTGGAGAGAAACCATTTCGCTGCTCTGACTGCGGGAAGAGTTTCAGTTTTTCAGCGTACCTGAAAACACACCAGCGAATTCACAAAGGAGAGAAACCGTATTGCTGCTCTGACTGTGGGAAGAGTTTCAGTCAGTCAGGAGCCATGAAAAAACACCAGCGAATTCACACTAGAAAACCATATCTCTGCTCTGACTGTGGGAAGAGTTTCAGCCACACAGAATCCCTGAAAACACACCAGCGAATTCACAAAGGAGAGAAACCATATTGCTGCTCTGACTGTGGGAAGAGTTTCAGCCATTCAGGAGCCATGAAAACACACCAGCGAATTCACACTGGAGAGAAACCATATCTCTGCTCTGACTGTGGGAAGAGTTTCAGTCACACAGTATCCCTGAAAGCACACCAGCGAATTCATACAGGAGAGAAACCGTATTGCTGCTCTCACTGTGGGAAGAGTTTCCGTTTTAAAACTAACCTTCTTACACACCAACAAATTCACACAGGAGAGAAACAGTATCACTGCTCTGACTGTGGGAAGAGTTCCATACTAAAATGACCTTCAAGTACACCAACGAACTCATACAGGAGAGAAACCGTATTGGTGCTCTGACTGTGGCAAGCACTTCCGTCAGGCAGGAGCTCTGAAATCACACCAGCGCATTCACACCGGAGACAAAGCCCATGTTCATTCAGAACGAAACCTTAACCTTGCATTATGAGTCCCTGTGTACTGTTTTGCGTATCGGTCTAAGAGCTTGAATTTTAAATGGTCAAAATGCTGTTCAACAACTTGCACTCTGATTGTGTCAAAAAGTGGGCGGAGACGCGGACACGTCACAAGAGGCTTCTCTGCTGTCAGTTTAACTCAGGCTGTCAATGCAGTCAGTGCCTGGGAGCGGGAATATGCAAAATATGCACCTCATCTGATGGACGAGTCAGGAGAAATTGATAACTCAGTGTGGGGAATGAGTTTCAGGGTTTAGCATTTAAACTGCATAGACTTGAAAATAAATAAATTGATGGGAGCAGTATCCCGACCCGGTATGTAGCATCCAGAGACAAGACTGCACCGTCCTTACTGGACAACCGCCTGGAGGGTTTGTCTTGTACATTTATCACGTTTCTAGAATAAATTAATCACATCAATGATTGAATATTTTGCAATGTGCATTGTCCATGCTTTTATTTTACCCTGCTTTTGTAAACTGCATCATATAATACAAGTGTAGCAAGCATGTGTATGGGTCATAGGTACAGAAACTCAGACAGGTTTTATCCGGCTCTTACTTGCTCTTTTGCAGTGTTGGACCATAAGAGTAGTTAAAGGGCTCCTCTGTGGTATGATTGTGTGGCACCTGCAGATGTACAAGGAGTGGAGAAATGTGTAACATTGTAGAGCTGCCAGGAATAGTCCCGGTAGCCATGGCGACTTGAGGTGAAATGGCCTGGTCACCATAGTAACACCAATATGTATTGGGGGAGAACGCCTCTCCCGAATTCCTGAGCTTTGGAGGCCCTGAATAAACAAGATCGGGTTGCACCTGGACTCCAAGGTGAGAGGTTGAAGATGAATAATCCTTTGTGCTAGGGTTAGGTTTTTCAGTAAGAAGAGAGCTACGGGTAACAGCCTTACGAGAGCTCTTCACAATATTCAACAGGAACACCCCATAGTTTGATCAACATTATAAGAAACTTAAATAAATCAAAAGGACATAAAGAGAAACTCGACCAACTGGGTTGCAATCGAAGAAAGGAAAAGTCAACGAATGTTGAACCAATAATGAATGAACTGATTCAGCCTGCTGCCACTGGTCAAATTTACAGCAAGAGTTTTCCAATCCACTGAGCGAGTCTGGGTTGTGTGACCAGGAATACAAGCAAATCCTACAGGAAATCAGCCTCTGACGCTGGAACATTGAACCACAAACAACAACTTCATTCTAACCTGCATCGACTACAAGACAACGATTGAGTATCCCAGCTCAACTAAAGAGTGCAGAGATTGACAGAATCTATATGTGGGAATGTAATACATGTTGAATTGAGTATCCCAGCTCAACTAAAGAGTGCAGAGATTGACAGAATCTATATGTGGGAATGTAATACATGTAGAATTGAGTATCCCAGCTCAGCTAAAGAGTGCAGAGATTGACAGAATCTATATGTGGGAATGTAATACATGTAGAATTGAGTATCCCAGCTCAACTAAAGAGTGCAGAGATTGACAGAATCTATATGTGGGAATGTAATACAGGTAGAATTGAGTATCCCAGCTCAACTAAAGAGTGCAGAGATTGACAGAATCTATATGTGGGAATGTAATACATGTAGAATTGAGTATCCCAGCTCAGCTAAAGAGTGCAGAGATTGACAGAATCTATATGTGGGAATGTAATACAGGTAGAATTGCAGAATGATGAAGATTTATAAAGTATAACAGGCTGTGGCTGTAAGTCGCTGGACAAGAGAAACGGGTCAGTGTAATATCTGATGGAACAATCTGACAATATGAGACTGTCACAAAGACGGCCAGAGTGGGTTGCGTCAGACCAGAAAGGAATTCAAACACACGTGAAACACAGACCTGTTTATATCCCGTGTACCAATCTATACACCAACATTAACATACGCACCATACATACAACACATAACACACAAAATACACACAGGGGCGGGCACTTTGCCACATATACCCCCCCCTGTGCAAAGCACACATGGCCTCAACGGCCACCTCCCCATAAATACCCAGCAGTCAGGCCAAAGTCTCGGGCTGGGAAGGGAGGCTTCAGTGGGCCCATGGCTGGAAATGCTGTCAGCTCCCCTGCGGTAGTGGCACGGCTGACAGCATGCTGGTCCCGTCCTGCAGCGAAAAAGCTGGGGGCAGGTGGTCCCCGACCTCCCCTTCTTCGTGGCGGCAGCTCCCTCCTGTGGGGCTCCGGCCACAGAACTCCTGCAGCGAAACTGCTGCTGGGAAAGTGGTCTCAGACCTCGTCCCCCCCTCTTCGTGGCCGGCAGCTCCCCTTTCTGGGGCTCCGGCCACCGTACTCCCTGTGGAGGTACGGGCAGCAGAGGCAGCTCCTGCTCCTCCCGCTCCGGCGGTGGCGGAAGCAGAGGCAGCTCCAGCTCCTCCGCTCCTGGTGGTGGTGGAGGCAGAGGCAGCTCCAGCTCCTCTGCTCCTGGCGGTGGTGGAGGCAGAGGCAGCTCCAGCTCCTCTGCTCCTGGCGGTGGTGGAGGCAGAGGCAGCTCCAGCTCCTCTGCTCCTGGCGGTGTGGTGGAGGCAGAGGCAGCTCCAGCTCCTCTGCTCCTGGCGGTGGTGGAGGCAGAGGCAGCTCCTGCTCCTCTGCTCCTAGTGGAGAAGCGGTGGAGGTGGAGGAGGCAGAGGCAGCTCCTGCTCCTCTGCTCCTTCCGGTGGAGGTGGCGGAGACAGAGGCAGCTCCTGCTGCTCTGTTCCTGCCGGTGGAGGTGGCGGAGGCAGAGGCAGCTCCTCTGCTCCTGGCGGCGCTGGCTCCCTCCGCTGTGGCGGCTGGGCTGGTGCGCCCCGTGCTGCCTTCAGCAGCATGAATAGAGGCTGCTGGGGGACACCAGCCTCCTGCCCCTCTCCCCCAAAAAATTTTCAGGGGTTGAGCCTGTAACTTCTCCCCTTCCGGCTCTTGGGGCTGAACCAGCAGGCATTTTCCCTCTGCTGGTGGCTTGGGTCCCAGGGCTGTGGAAGCCCGACTTGCCTCCCTTTGGGCTGTGGGCGCCCGACTCCTCCCTTTTGGGCTGTGGGCCACCGACTCCTCCCTTTTGGGCTGTGGGCCGCACCGACTCCTCCCTTTTGGGCTGTGGGCGCACCGACTCCTCCCTCTTGGGCTGTGGGCCACCGACTCCTCCCTCTTGGGCTGTGGGCGCACCGACTCCTCCCTCTTGGGCGTGGGGCGTTCGGGCTCCTCCCACCCAGGCGTGGGACGTTCGGGCTCCTCCCACTCAGGCGTGGGGCGTTCGGGCTCCTCCCACTCAGGCGTGGGACGTTCGGGCTCCTCCCACTCAGGCGTGGGGACGTTCGGGCTCCTCCCACTCAGGCGTAGGACGTTCGGGCTCCTCCCACTCAGGCTGTGGAGGCAAAACCAGCAGGCATTCACCCTCTGCTGGTGGAGATGGGGACAGCAGGTACTCACCCTCTGCTGGTGGAGATGGGGACAGCAGGCATTCACCCTCTGCTGGTGGGCCTGCTACCTGGGCTGCTGTTCCTTTTATCGTTGCCTCCAGGTAGCTGAGGAGAAACTCCACACCTTCCTCCAAGGTGTTTGGGGTGTGTTCCTCCTGATAGGCCTCCCATCTCTCACTGTCCATCATCCACAGGGCCCGGACGACTATGGGTAGAGCCTGGGCCTCCAGCCCAGCATTCTCCAGGAACCAGCCCCGCAGTTTGATGGCGTCTTCTGCCATAATATTATTTTATTTTATTTTTTTTTTTAAACAAAACCCCTCCTGGTCTGACGCTTGGAGGCGCGGCTATCCCACGAAGACACCACGTGTCACAAAGACGGCCAGAGTGGGTTGCGTCAGACCAGAAAGGAATTCAAACACACGTGAAACACAGACCTGTTTATATCCCGTGTACCAATCTATACACCAACATTAACATACGCACCATACATACAACACAACACACAAAATACACACAGGCGGGCACTTTGCCACAGAGGCGTGTAAATATTTGAAGCGATCTGGTTAATTGTGTAACAGGTGCTGGAATGAATACAGGATGGATAGTAACACATGTAACGGTGTTCAGTTTAAGGGTTGTGGATTCTAACTGAAAGATATATAATTAAGCAACAGATTGCTAAAGAATGAATTACGATTTCGTAATATCCTATTAGAATTTACTGAGATTATATTTCTTTCCTGACTCTTATACTGTATATTAAAACAATTCCACTGGCATATGTTATTTATGCTATTTTGCTTATTGATACAAGAACATTATTATTATTATTATTATTATTATTATTATTATTATTATAGAATGACAAATATAGATGATTGATAGAATGGTTGCTTTTACTTTTCATTTATATTTTCCATTGCATCTGAAATAGTACCTGAATATTATCCACTGCTAAACTTCACGTTGTGATTATTGTGATACGTGTTCTTTCTTCCTTTGTAGCGTATCACTGAACTCACTTTGATAAAATGGATCATCTTTAGAACAGTGTCGTGGTGTTATTGTTCCACTGGGTTTCATTTTCTGGATCTTGAGCTTTACATGCATCAGCTGGTTCTTCTTGGTTGAATATTGTAAATGTACTGAATTATCCCTACAGCAGTATTTACACTCAGTGACAAATAACAAATGAAAATGTAGCTTAGCTACGATTAGTCATGGATGAATCTACCATTACAGAGCACAGGATAATATACAATGCAGTGTGGTAATGGAATCAGCATGGGGGTCTGTAGATTACAGGGCACAGGATAATATACAATGCAGTGTGGTAATGGAATCAGCATGGGGGGTCTGTAGATTACAGAGCACAGGATAATATACAATGCAGTGTGGTAATGGGAATAAACATGGGGGCTGGGTATAGATTTTGCAAGGGATTTATTTACATTCGTACACATAAATACATACTGATGCAACACATGCTTTCACACACAAACATTCTGCAACATCCACATTATGAGGAGTCAATGCCACGCTTACTACTAGATCTGCATTCGGTATTGCTTATTGTAAATTACTTCTTATAATATAAATTAATTTAACACAGATGCAAATTATTTTGGAACCTTCACAGGGAAGAAATGTAAATTTACATACCAGAAATGTAAATAAAATAAAACATCCTAGTTCAAACAGCTGAGTGTAAAGGATTGTGGGAAATGTATTAACTTGCACCCACATTAGCATCTCTGTTCTGTATTTTAGTGTCGTTTGGGGACTTCAGTTCCCATGATGCATTTCGAGTTGCCATGCTGCTCACACAAATACGTGTGCTCCTTGAAGACAAGTGGAGGTGCTGAAAGCGATGGATAATGCAGCACTGTACAAGAAAAAGAAAGATGCTGCTGCAGATTTCAACATTCCCACAAGCACTTTGAAAACCGTTCTGAAATAACAGGATACAATAATACAGGCCTGTGAACAGCAAACTGGATGCAAGTCGTCAGCGTTTCTGATTTGCTCAATACCTGATGTTGAGGACGCCTTGCTTCTGTGCTTTAAAAATGCCTGTGATCAGAATGTGCCTGAATCTGGGAGCACTATGAGACACACCCTGAGGAATGAGCACAGCAGCTGGGACATGCACATTTCAACTGCAGTTCATTTGCAATATACACTTCTTAAAAGTTCACTTACAACCGTATTTTCAATAAAATGCACAGTACTTTTACATTTATAATACTTTTCACTGTACTGTAATTGAAATTTGATTTCAGTGTTACTGTAACTTCAGTACAAACTGACAGTATGCATTCGGAACAGACTCGTGATAATCAGAATCACTTAAGATTATTATTATTCATCAGAATAGAATGATACCAGTCTGTGTCAGGCATACCGCAAGCTTGCAACAAAGAAGGTAATTAATCTTGGTAACCCGTGCTTGTTTTATAGTACCAGGCGGAGGGTGAAGTTTGATGGTTTGGAATCAAGGTTTATATAATGAGTGATCTATTACACATAAGAAATATCTCTAGGAACAAATGAGGAGGCCATAGCATAGGACCATGGAATGCCATACGTCTGAGAAGATGCTTACAAAAGAGTCTTCTATCAATGATGGATGACCTTGATAGAGAAGCAGGTGGTTCAGAACTTACCTGAACAGGATTTTGTAAGAAAAAAAACAGAGAGAGGTCATGTTTAGTTTAAAGCACTGAATGGCTACAATGAGACTCTTATAGTTTGGCTATGTTCCTGATAGACTGGATTTAAGTGAGAATGCTTGGATATATAGTTGCCTGCATTGAAGTTTGCTATGAGCCTTCTACCAGCCCCTATCAATATGTTTTAGTTAATCATTAAACCACATCTCTACATGTAATAAAGCCAATCAAATAAGGAAAATGTCTTTTGATGTTAAAGGGATATATATGTGCATATATATTTTGACCCAAGGATTGGGAATAATTACACCAAAGTAGGTGTTACATATTAAACACATCTTTCTATGTATTCTTCATATACTTGTACTGTATTCACATGCATGCTGTGTTTAGGAACTCTCTGGTACCAAGAAAGAATAACATCAGTTCAAAAGTTCACCTTGCATATTTCGGAGATGTAGGAGAGATGGACTAGGGGATGATGGCTAATTCATTTTATGGAGGGAGTTGCCGGGTGTTTTAAGAATGTTGTTGACTTGAGACAGGAGCTGTGGCCATCTTTAGTTTTATGCATGTGTAGCCTTAGGGCAAAACATGTTGTAATCATAAATGTATTGAAGTATTAATGCTAACACCTGTTAAGGCACTGGACTGCCCAGGTTGCCTGTCAGCTGGGATTCTCGTAGTCTGTAACTACTCAATCCATTTTTAGCAGTTAATAAACCGAAGGGGTACTAATACTACTCTGATTCATTAAAACTTCAAATCGAATGAGTCTGTGTGAATTTCTGGATTATTAAAAGTCATCTGGATACGTTGCAAGCCCAGTGCACGAACGATCCACTTACAGGAGTCCGAAACATCTTTATGTCCTCCTCAACGTCTCCCTGAGGTGTAATAGTGTGCTCAGAGTATATATATATATATATATATATATATATATATATATATATATATATATACAGACGTGCTCAAATTTGTTGGTACCCTCCACAAAAAAATGAAGAATGTACAATTTTCTCTGAAATAACTTGAAACTGACAAAAGTAATTGGCATCCACCATTGTTTATTCCATATTTAATAGAAATCAGACTTTGCTTTTGATTTTTATTCAACATAATATTGTAAATAATAAAACAAATGAAAATGGCATGGACAAAAATGACGGGACCGCTAACCTAATATTTTGTTGCACAACCTTTAGAGGCAATCACTGCAATCAAACGTTTTCTGTAGCTCTCAATGAGACTTCTGCACCTGTTAACAGGTAGTTTGGCCCCTCTTCCTGAGCAAACTGCTCCAGCTGTCTCAGGTTTGATGGGTGCCTTCTCCAGACTGCAAGTTTCAGCTCTTTCCATAGATGTTTGATAGGATTCAGATCAGGACTCATAGAAGGCCACTTCAGAATAGTCCAATGTTTTGTTCTTATCCATTCTTGGGTGCTTTTAGCTGTGTGTTTTGGGTCATTATCCTGTTGGAGGACCCATGACCTGCGACTGAGACAGAGCTTTCTGACACTGGGCAGTACGTTTCGCTCCAGAATGCCTTGATAGTCTGTGCCAGGTGCAGCAAAGCAGCCCCAAAACATAACCGAGTCTCCTCCATGTTTCACTGTAGGTATGGTGTTCTTTTCTTTGAAAGCTTCATTTTTTCGTCTGTGAACATACAGCTGATGTGACTTGCCAAAAAGCTCCAGTTTTGACTCCTCTGTCCAAAGGACATTCTCCCAGAAGGATTGTGGCTTGTCAATATGCATTTTAGCAAATTCAGTCTGGCTTATTTATGTTTTTTGCAAAAGTGGTCCTCCTGGGTCTTCTTCCATGGAGCCCACTTTCGCTCAAAAAAGCGACGGATGGTGCGATCAGAAACTGACGTACCTTCACCTTGGAGTTCAGCTTGTATCTCTTTGGCAGTTATCCTTGGTTCTTTTCTACCATTCGCACTATCCTTCTGTTCAATCTGGGGTCGATTTTCCTCTTGCAGCCATGCCCGGGAGGTTGGCTACAGTTCCATGGACCTTAAACTTCTTAATAATATTTGCAACTGTTGTCACAGGAACATCAAGCTGCTTGGAGATGGTCTTGTAGCCTTTACCTTTACCATGCTTGTCTATTATTTTTCTTTCTGATCTCCTCAGACAACTCTCCTTTGCTTTCTCTGGTCCATGTTCAGTATGGTGCACACAATGATACCAAACAGCACAGTGACTGCTTTTCTCCATTTAAATAGGCTGAATGACTGATTACAAGATTGGAGACATGTGTGATACTAATTAAAGAAACTAATTAGTTTGAAATATCACTATAATCCAATTATTTATTATCTTTTCTAAGGGGTACCAACAAATATGTCCAGGCCATTTTAGAATATCTTTGTAGAATAAGCAATAATTCATCTCTTTTCACAGCTTCTTTGCTTTATTCTATGGCATACCAAAGGCATGCAAGTATACATGATAAAATAGCTTTTAATTTCATCACTTTTCAGGAGGAATGAAGCATTATTTCAATGAGCTGTAAGGGTACCAACAAATTTGAGCACGTCTGTATATATAAAGAGTACGTGCGAACCTGACAATTTACTGTATAGTCCTTCCCACTTGGAAACATTTACACTTACCTGCAAGAGTGATAGAATGACACAAGTTAATTGTATTGTAGGTTTCCGGGGTAAACAAAAGGGAGCCAGACAAGCGCAGCAAGATCTCATTCAAAATTTTATTCACACGAGGTCAGGACAGCACAACACAGCCCACAGCACTGGCACTGCACCAGGATATCTGCGCCACTTGCTCCATGTCTACTCTCCTGTTCGTATTCTCCGGTCTTCCAACTCTGGTAATATTCGAACTCCTAAAACAAAGCTTCAGTCCCTGGGAGACAGAGCCTTCTGCAGTGCTGCTCCACATCTCTGGAATGCACTGCCAAGCTTTATAAGAGACTCCGAGACTGTTGAGATTTTTAAAACCCATCTCAAAACACTGGCCTTCAAGGATCTATGTTATTTTTTCCATTTTGCATTGGGTTTGGAAAAGCGCTCTATAAATTAAATGTATTATTATTTTTATTATTATTATTATTATTATTATTATTATTATTATTATTATTATTAAAGCGAGCTCACCTGAGTCTTGGTTTTGGGGATTGCCGCGTCGACCAAAGCCCTGATTTTGGTGACAACGGGTTTCCACCCTTCCATTCCCCATTAAGAATCCCAAATATTGTGTCTCTGTTTTGGGGAAAACGCATTTTCCCAAGTTAACGCACCCAAACAGCATGGTTATGAAATTAACCCTTAGCGGTCCATTTATTCAGCGCGTGTCAGGCGCGTCAGGTCCAATTTATTTTCACACGTGCAGTTAATTTTAGCCGCACTGTTTAAAAGTATTTTTTTCACAGTAAAACAGGTTTAAAAGGCACTGCATATCAACAGGACACTCAGTACTGCATCTCCATCACTGCCCCACCCCTCGTTCGCTATATTTTTCAAATATCTCTAAATAATAGTACATACCGATAAATCATCTCTTGATCACTCGTTTTATCACCAAACTCCTCAATAATGCGATCCAAGTCATTATTTTATTACTATAACATCTCAAAACGCTCTGAAAATGTCTGTGATGTTCTTTGAGCGCTGGATGCAGAAGCAGCTATCTTGTTTGTGTATGTCAGTGTTATCTATGTGATGCCGGGGCTATCAGTATTCATGAGATACACCCCTTTTTCCGGCTTCTCTCGGCTCCTATTAGTCTCACTCGGCCATTGAATTGTTGTCTTCGCTTTTTCTGGAGAAAAAACGACTAGAGACCTGTTTTTTGATGATGTTGGACAGGGTCCGACAATGGACCGGAAAGGGAAAATTGCGATGTCGGAGGGGTCCGACATAAGACCGCAAAGGGTTAAACAGCGTTCTGGTGTTGAAAACGCAGTTTTCTCTCTAGAGCTGCGGGTTAAGGGCATCTGCAATTATCCCTTTGTCAGGTCCAGAGTAGAGATAAACTTCACTGTTCCCAGTCTGTCGAGAAGATCGTCGACCCGAGGCATGGGGAAGGCATTGAACTGGGCAATAGCGTTTACCTTGCGGAAATCAGCGCAGAAGCGGTTGGTGCCGTCCTTTTTGGCCTCTATCACAATTGAACTGCACCACTCCATCCTGGAAGGCTCAATCACCCCAAGTTCAAGCATCGCCTGCACCTCTTGTCGAACGTCAGAATGCCACTTCATCGACTTTCTGGGATCCGGTAAGGTCTCTCTCATACTGTGACACCTGAGGGAGAGACAATGGTATATTCAACAAGGTTAGTTCTACCGGGCAAGTCAGAAAAAAACATGGCTAAACTCCTCAATAAGATTACACAGCTCCTGTTGCTGATCTGGAACCATCAAAATGACTTTAGTGCTTGGGGTCTTTAGACAGGGGCCTAGATCATCCTGTACTTAGACTGGGGCTATAAATAAGGCCTCCCTTGCCTGCCAGGGCTTTAATAAGTTTACATGATAATTTCACGTTCATTACTGCGATTGGGCTGTCTACATTTCCTATAGCCCGAATCACTTCATATGGCCCCAGCCATTTAGCACATAATTTCGATTCTGAGGAGGGAAGCAGCAACATTACCTTGTCTCCTGGTCGAAAGGTTTGAATTAATGCATTTTTATTGTAATGCTGCTGCTGAGCCGATTTGAGGTTGTCCTGGGCTAAACGACCGACCAAATCCAGGCGATCTCTTACTAGGAGCACATGCTGCACTACATTTTTGGACGACCCTTTGTGCTCCTGCCACCCCTCTCTCAACAGATTGAGAATGCCGCGAGGCTGTTGGCCATACTAGAGCTCGAAATAAATGTGGCACCTCTCTCACTGCAAAAAGGAGGTAGGGAACAAGTGATGCCCAATGTTTTTGCTCTTGGTTGACAAAACATCTCAGCATCTGCTCCAGGGTCTGATTGAAATGTTCCACCAAACCCTCCGTCTGTGGATGATAAACAGATGTCCTGATGGGATGTATTTGTAATATTTTATACACTTGCTGTAGCGTGTTAGACAGAAAGTTGGTTCCCTGATCAGTCAACATCTCGTTGAGGATCCCTACTCTAACCATAATCTGCACTAATTCTTTGGCTATTACAGCTGCACTAGTGGACCTCAATGGAACTGCCTCCAGGTATCACGTTGCATAATCCTCCACCACAAATATATACATATACCGGTAATCAGATGGTAGCAAAGGGCCCACTATGTCCATTGCAATGCGTTCAAAGGGGGTGGAAATAATCGACAGTGGAACCAAAGGGGCGGGGCGCACTCGACCCGGTGCTACTCGCTGGCAGTCTAGGCATGTGGCTACATATTTCAACACATCAGTATGAAGACCTACCCAATAGAATCGAGCCAATATCCACTCCCTTGTCTTGTCAGCTCCGAGGTGCCCCACAAAAGGGATATCATGCGCCAGCCTCATGACCTCGGTCCGACAAGACGGGGGAACAAATAATTGTGTTACAGACTGTCCTGTGCCCGTGGCAAGGTTTACCCTATACAGTAAATGCCCCTTGATAATGAAGTGTGGAAATACTCGTGCCTCAGCGCCGTCAACATCCTTACCTTCTACCTTCAATAGACCGGACCTGCCCCCCAAGCGTGCACTAGTGACGGGTCGTTGTGTTGTCCCCACATTATGTCCACACTTGAGTGCCATATGTCTGGTATATTGAGAAGGTCTGGAGTAGCTTCTGCCCTGGATAGCCCAGTAACCTCACCCTCTCGGTCACACTGCGTTCCGACCCCATTAGACTGGCGTTTGTAACCATCTGAGCATCCTCCCCTCAAACCCCAGCCTTGTCTTATTGATGCGCCCTCCCATTTTTCGGTGCTTCTCTCTATTTGTTTTTCTAGGATGGAAAACAGGAGAAAACATTTCAGCTTGAAAAGGGAACACATCATCAATTCATTCCCTTTTTCCTTTTTCTGCTACGTTTACATGTGTGGCTGAGACTGCCATTATTTGCATTAATTCTTTAAATTTTTGTCTTAGCCCAGAATAACTGGGTGTGTTGGCTTTCCGCCACCCCTACTACCAGGTGACGTTTTATCGGTCCTACCGATAAGTACACTTTTAGTCTGGGGTATGCCGACGTGTCTCCATGGATACAGGAGATGGCCACCTAACCTTGTGGCCGCCACGACACACTGCCCAAGAGAGCTATCCGAATTAAGGTCTGTTCACACCCTGTGTCCACTAATGCATGGGTTTTCACATTCCCTAAAACCACATCAACCATACAAGGTCCCTCCCGACCATTTTCCCCTCGCTTACCTATTTCTGGTGCCCAACTGCACGCCGCCACGTCACACTCCATTGCAGCGGCGCATGTCCTGGCCAGGTGCCCTGGTTGGTTGCACCTCAAACAAGTAGGAGGACAGAGGGAACAGTGGCTAAGTATCTGTCCCGTTGCTGGTATGGCAATGGGGCAGGGGCAGCAACTCTATCCCAGCTGGGGGCCAACCTTGGTCTCCATGAAGGGGAGGCAAGGTGGCCCATCGGGGTCGGCAGTCTGGGAGGTCTCAATCTCGGTGCTGGTGTGGGTGCTGGTGGTGGTGGTGGGAGGGAGAGAGGAGGTGAGGCTCGGCTGCTCCGGTGGATGTGACCAACAGAAATAATAATGAGATACAGGGAATACACAATGATGTGTACTGCTCTGTATATTTAATTCACGGGGCAGCCCCAAACAATGTACACGGTATTCAAAACACATACACGGTCACCAGTCCTCAGTGAGTGCAGTAGTGCTCGTGCTGTAAATACAATTTATCATGCTCCAGTGCAGTGATGTTCCAGGTAAGTGCTGGCCTCTGACGACAGCTCCAGAACGTGTTAGCCGTCTAATAATAACAATTATACAAAACAAACAAAACAGTCACGATACAGTACAATACGGGTCCTTCCGGGTTCAAAGCTTTAACCAAACGAAGGAACAGATCACTAAGCCACATCCCCTTTTATACCATATTGACACATCGGCGACCTTTTTGGGGCAATGACTTGCAGTATTGTGGCTCCTCCACCCCCTTTATAAGCTGGTCGACTTCCAACCGCAGGGCACTCTGTTCACTTTACACAGCGCCCTCACCAGTCAGGAGGGAGATTTACCACCAAGAATCACTGTATTTCTGTCACAATACCCCAAAACTCAGGCCACGGACAACAGCGCCCTCTGCGGGCTAAAAGAAAACATCAAAAAATAAAACTGGCACCAGTGCAGTGTTTTCAAATAAAACTTCTGTCTCTCGTGTGTCAGTGAATTGCCCACAACCCTTCCACAGCTCCCCACTCAGTTCTCTTCGTCCCTGAAGATACAATGCTACAGTCTCGAAGCGATCTGGTATTCGCTGCAAGGTTGGCCAAGGTGAATGCTGGCAGCCTGTAGCTGGTCCCTGGAACTGTGTGCGCAGTCTGCTAATTCAGGAGGGGCTTGGCTCCCACTCCCCAGCTCTGCTGACAGGCTCTCCCAGGATGCGACCACTATATGTGCTATAGTGTCCTCCGTGCTGCAAACGTCTGTCAGGGTGAGAGGTGCGGTGGATCTCTGCCGTCTCCCGCTGGCTGGATGAGCCCTGTCGTTTAGTGTCGGTGCGCCGTGCTCCCTCCGACTCCGCTGCCCTGCCTGGCCGAGTTCCACCGCTCTGCCTCTTCCTTCAGGGCTCTGCCGTTCTCGCTACCACTCTCTGGAGACGCTCTGTTCACTCGACCCTCGGACACTTTTCAGCACCCGCTGGAATCACTGCTCCTTCTCCACTCACACCTCCAGACCCTCGGACACTATTCAGCACCCGCTGGAATCACTGCTCCTTCTCCTCTCACAGCTCCAGACCCCCGGACACTGTGCAGCGCCCGTCGGATTCCACTACTCTCTCTAGTTGCATACTGACTTCGGTAGGTCTCCCCCTGGCTCCCTCTCTGAATCCCCAACGCTTTCGTTCTGTCCCACTCTGACACCAATGTAGCGTTCCGGGGTAAACAAAAGGGAGCCAGACGAGCGCAGCAAGATCTCATTCAAGATTGTATTCACACGAGGTCAGGACAGCACAACACAGCCCACAGCAGAGTGCAAGCTGCCCCTTTATACCCCAAAACCCCGTGAAACATTTAACATTTAGACATATACATGACAACATTCACATGCACACTGGGACCGCGATTTTTTTCAATTAAGTCATTTAGAGATCATCAGTTTTTTTAAATATGTATTTTTAAATGTGATTACTACTGTGTTTTTGTAATAAAGTTACTGACACTTGTTTTGGTTTAACATCAGATTTGTCAAGTTATAAATAGTGCATGTTTCCTTTTCTAATGCAATCGTCACTTTAAAAAATACCATAATCAGCTTAAAAAATATTACTCATCACACATGTCTTGGTCATACAAATCCATAGTTGAAAAAAATCCATTTGCTCTGAGCTCGACACGCTGCTGTTAGGAAGCTATCTCGGCGTGCAGGTGGTTCAATAGAAAGCATCACGTGACGCTGTGGAGCGTCTGCCTTTTGAACGCACCCAAAGTTTTCCGATGCACGGGTACGGCTTTGAAAAACTGACCGGAAACACTATTACCCTGTTTGTGATAAAAGTATATTTATTTACAGAGGTCACAAAAATAAAGAAATATCAAACAAGATGTTGAGTAATTAATTAGTTTTTTTAATTCAAAAAGCAACTTAAAAGTATATATTTGCAACTAAAATAAATCACACAAAACGATTATAGATATATGCTATTTGAAAGAAAAAAGTACATCACCACAGTAAAGCTAATTCTTACATTCATGCATAACATGATAATTCATATAACGTAATAGTCACATAGTTTGTTATATTAGTGCAGCAAAATAGCACATTATATTTGAATGGCAAGGTTCTGGAAAGCTGCTGCTGCTCTCTCTCTCTCTCTCTCTCTCTCTCTCTCAATTAAATTAAATTCAATGGTGCTTTATTGGCATGACTTACAATAGCAGGTGTTGCCAAAGCAATTATACAATACATACATGTGTATATACAATGCATCATATCTATCTATCTATCTATCTATCTATCTATCTATCTATCTATCTATCTATCTATCTATCTATATATATATATATATATATATATATATATATATATATATATATATATATATAATACAGTGGCTACAAGTAATGCATTTCCTCTCCTCCCAAGTTGTACTCCTCATGCAGAGTGTCACTGCGTGTCCCTTTGGTTGTGGCAGGCGGCTACGTATTGGGCAGCCGGGGCTGTGTGTCCCTCCCAGGAGTACAGACAGGGGGGCTGTGTCCCTCCCAGGAGTAGACAGGGGCTGTGTCCCTCCCCAGGAGTACAGACAGGGGGCTGTGTCCCTCCCCAGGAGTACAGACAGGGGGCTGTGTGTCCCTCCCAGGAGTACAGACAGGGGGGGCTGTGTCCCTCCTCCAGGAGTACAGACAGGGGGCTGTGTGTCCCTCCCAGGAGTACAGACAGGGGGCTGTGTCCCTCCCCAGGAGTACAGACAGGGGGCTGTGTGTCCCTCCCCAGGAGTACAGACAGGGGGCTGTGTGTCCCTCCCAGGAGTACAGACAGGGGGCTGTGTGTCCCTCCCCAGGAGTACAGACAGGGGGCTGTGTCCCTCCCAGGAGTACAGACAGGGGGCTGTGTCCCTCCTCCAGGAGTACAGACAGGGGGGCTGTGTCCCTCCCCAGGAGTACAGACAGGGGGGCTGTGTGTCCCTCCCCCAGACAGGTCCCTCCCAGGAGTACAGACAGGGGGCTGTGTGTCCCTCCCCAGGAGTACAGACAGGGGGCTGTGTGTCCCTCCCCCAGGGGACTGTGTCCCTCCCAGGAGTACAGACAGGGGGGCTGTGTGTCCCTCCCCAGGAGTACAGACAGGGGGCTGTGTCCCTCCCCCAGGAGTACAGACAGTTTTTCTGGGTCTGCCATGTTTGGAAAAAGTGGATGGGCATTTTCTGGGTAGCTAGGTCTGCCTGTGTCTGCCTGTCTCTATGGCCAGGCTGTGGTCACTAAGCCTGTAGTTGGTCAGGATCTGTCTCTGCTTCGTATCTCTGACAGTGGAGAGATACTCTGCTAGGGTATAGTTTCTTTTTAGTGCCCGATAGCAATCCAGTTTATTTGGGGATTTTGTTTCTATGTCCCAATGTTTCAGATAGGAGTTTATGGTTTGTTTTATAATTTGTTTTACTCTGATTGGAGGCTGGTAAGCAGTGTTGACCTGAAGCTGGTTTGTGTTAGCATTAGTGGGGGTCAGTGCAGTGAGCTTCCAGGCATGCCTCTAAGCTTTCCCCACTCGTGTGACGTCATATTCCTCCGACAGACAAGAACCAATCAAAACGCGAGACTGTTAAGCAGTTCCATCCCCAAAACCGGGCCTGCGTCATACCTCAGCGTCTTTTCAAAGAGAAGAACAACAACAAACGATAGAAATGTAAAAGAAAAAAATAAATAAAAAGATTGCGCTCCGCAGAGTTGTTTTTAATTTATTTAACATTTTGTTGCGCACCGGTTGACAAGGCGTGGGCGATAAAAAAAAAAAAAAAAAAAAAAGTAAGTTCCATGTTGTTGTTTTTAATTTCTGTTTAGTTGTTCTCGACGCAGTGGTGTTTTGCTGTTAGCCGCGGGTTTTTCAGCCGGTCAGTGTTTTTGTGCAGCGCAGGTATGTGATGTTCTCGTCATGGGTAGCTAGTAATGTCAGCGCGGTGTTGATGTGGTTTAACCTGCTGAACTCGGATGCTTGCAACCTCTCGATGCTCTCCTAGTGTCTGGGATAAATCCCGACTGAACTGAACAGATACTGTACGAAACTACACGTAATTGTAGATTCATATTGAATATAATTAAACTACGTGAAAACGCATTGAGAAATAAGCATGTCTGTCTGTGTTAATCACTTTGTAAAACATAATGTTCTTGATTACCCTGTTTTATTTTTTACAAATTGTATTTATTTATTAACTGCAGAAGCCATAAAGTAAATGATAGACGCGGTTGTGTTACGTTATTTTGACAAAAGGTATTTAGAGTGTCGCGCTACAGAAAGTGGTACATCATCAGAATGTGGTACTGGTACCAAAACTTGATCCGTGTGACGTCAAAAAATGGTACGTTGTCAGTGTTGTGATTGACTGCTGCACAAATCAGTAGGAACAAGACAAACTGTAGATCACACACAGAATCCTACATGTTTACAATGTTAGATAACAGAAGCTGTTGCTCATCAGTTAGTCACATATTTGTTGAATTGGTAAAAAAAAACAATTATATTATTATTATTTGTTTATTTAGCAGACGCCTTTATCCAAGGCGACTTACAGAGACTGGGGTGTGTGAACTATGCTGCAGAGTCACTTACAATTATGTCTCACCTGAAAGACGGAGCACAAGGAGGTTAAGTGACTTGCTCAGGGTCACAAAATGAGTCAGTGGCTGAGGTGGGATTTGAACCGGGGACCTCCTGGTTACAAGCCCTTTTCTTTAACCACTGGACCACACAGCCTCCTATTAAAATGAACTTTAAAGGCCAACAGTATCATTTGTTCAGATGAGCGTTTCCTTGTTTTCTGAGCTAAAATTATTTGCACAGCCCGGGCAAGCGCAGTACATGGTGTACCACGTTTTAGCATGTACCACAAAATAACACGGCCTGGGACTTTTTTAACATAACATTTACTGTTATACAGACTTTTCAGCACGATAGGCTTTTTACAGTATATAGCGAATATTAATGGGCTTTTCCACATGGATAGACATTCTGTAATAACACAGGGATGTGGCAAAAACAATGCTGAAGCGACCTTATATAACATTTGTTATTTTGCACAGTTTAAGCTGTGTCAGAATGAACCACTCGCAGCGAGTCCAGCCTTTGATATGGAGACACTCCGCACACACTTAACTTGAGCTTACATTAAACTATAATGTGGGCACATTTTAAGGTCTTTATTGTAAAAGGTCTTCACAGAATTAAAAAATAACTTAATACAGTCAGTAAACTTCTTTAGTAACAAAACTAATCTGTACACAAAATATTAAGGCATTGTCGGGTGTTCAATATGCTTTTAGTACTCGCATACACACACGCTCACACACACACACACGTGTGGAAGGCCATCCGGGTCAGAAACACACTGTTTAGTGCATCTTCAAATATTTAGTACATGCAGAGGCACTGGCCCCTTCAATAATCATCTCAAAATATTGATTTCTGCCCTTTCTGTCACTGACACTCACACACTAAACGTATTTCCTCATAAAGTGTAGTTATGGACGTGTGTGTACTTGGTTTGCACATGTCCCCCCCCCCCGTCCCCCCAATAAGAAATAAGTAATAATAATAATAACGTGCAGTTAAGGACTGGCGCGTGTGTCCCTTTAATGTTTGAGTCCAGCTGTAGTAGTACAATTAGTGGATAAACCGCACATCTTAAAAATGATGCTATTTTATGCTAAACTGAAAACTGTTAATATACTAAAGGGAAAGCACTTGTGAAGCTGAATCTAGAGCTTCAATGCAGAGTTCCTGAAATGCAGTGTGATTTATTCGTACACCACATTGAGCCTGTTTTAACGCTCGGGAATCGGACAATGCAATGTCTTTGTCAGAACTCCTGAAGGTCTGTAAAGAACATGACATGGACTTCTGTATCCTGATGTATTCCACCTACAGGTGCTTTGGGCCGCGCTACCTGTTACAGCTGCAACTGCAGAAAGATGTGTCAGTGATAAAAAGCTCCAGAGCGTATGGAGTTTCATTGAAATGGCGAGTGTAATGCTATTTATTTATATAACCATATCAACACACACCACACACACATTATATATATAAATTGACATCATCGTGTTTCTTTACAAACACAAAAATAAATACAAAAACAAACATTTTAACAAAAACACTTGCTCACAGAGTGAAATCAAACAGTTAAAACAAAACAAAGTCACGAACACTAAAATAAACAAAACAGACCCTGGGTCAGGCTGGGCAGTTTCCTTCACTGTTTTTGCACAAGGTTTTTAAACAATAACAAAACATCAGATTTTTAAAAATACAAAACAAAAAAACACTGAGGCCAATCATATTTATACATTCTATTAATAATACAGTCATATTTATACATTCTATTAATAATACAGTCATATTTATACATTCTATTAATAATACAGTCATATTTCTACATTCTATTAATAATACAGTCATATTTCTACATTCTATTAATAATAGTCATATTTGTACATTCTATTAATAATACAAAGCCTCTATACAAGCAGGGCTTTGCCCTGCCCCCGCTAATAGTGTGCAGGGCTCTCCTGCTGCCCTGCTGCAGGCTCTCTTACAACTATATTGTCAATAAAATGCACAGTACTACTACATTTATAATACTTTTCATTGTGCTGTCAATGAAATTTAATTTCAGTGTTACTGTAGCTTCAATAGAAACTCACAGTATGCATTTGGCATTATTGTATTACTGTAACGTCAAGCTTGGGAAATGTCTGTGATATTCTTTGAGCGCTGGATGCGGAAGCAGGTATCTTGTTTGTTTATGTCTGTGTTTGTTTATTTAGGAGTCGCCTTTATCCAAGGCGATTTGCAGAGACTAGGGTGTGTGAATTATGCATCAGCTGCAGAGTCACTTACAATTACATCTCACCCGAAAGACGGAGCACAAGGAGGTTAAGTGACTTGCTCAGGGTCACACAATGAGTCAGTGGCTGAAGTGGGATTTGAACCGGGGACCTCCTGGTTACGAGCCAGATTCTTTAACCACTGGACCACACAGCCTCCTATATGTTATGTCTGTGGTGAAGGGACTATCTATCTGACTATCTGTACAGATCCGCCTCCCTATTTTTTTTTTTTTTTTGGCTGCTATCGGTCTCACTCAGCCATTGAAAGCTTTTCTCTGCTTTTTCCTGAGAAAAAATGACTAGAGACCTGCGCTTGACGTCTTTTTGATGATGTCGGACCGGAAAGGAAAAATTGTAATGCTGGACCTGGTCCGACATAGGGCCGCAAAGGGTTAAACTTTTTCAACAGATAAAATCCTATGATATTATAAATTTATTAAAAGAAATTCTGTGTTCCTTCAATAGTAAAGCCACTCCTGCTATAATGCCAGATTGCATTTGTCCCTTGAATGCCCTTCATAACACTGTATTTAAATTGATACATAATTATTTTTTCAGCAGCTACTAAACAGAATCCCGTGTGCTGCCATGGACAGTGTGGAGATGGAATCTGTCCAGATTAAAGAGGAGTTCCCTGAACTTGAACCTGCCCCCATTAGAGTGGAGTTCTCTGGGCTGGCTTCCCTCCCCATTAAACAGGAGCTCTGTGAGATGCAATGTGAGAGCAGTCAGCCAGAGGTCTCTGACATTAAAGCAGAGCACAATGAGTTGGAGATCCCCCAGACAGAAGAACCCCTTCCTGTTAAACAAGAAGAGGTGCTGGAAACTGACTGTATTAAACGGGAGCCCCCTGAAGTAGAGTTTGACCACATGGAACCAGTGAAGGAAGAATCTGAGGACTTCAAACCAAACATCCCTGAGCTGGAGCCTGTGCGCCTCCGGGAGTGTAGCATGGTGCTGGAGAGAATCTGCGTGAGAGAGCAAGGCGCTGGAGAGGAAGGCTCTCCAAACAGACGGTCACATTCAGAATGCAGTCTAGCAGGTGAGTGACTCCCAGTAGCTGTGACATTGCCATTCTAGATTCCGTGAAATCCACAGTGTGGTTGAGAGGGAGGGAGCATATTGGTTAGATTACTTTAAACCTGTCCAATCCGGCATCGCTTGGGACTGGAAAGTGGTGCCGGATTAGAGAGTTACTGTAAAACATTGAATACTGACCTAAAGGTAAAATGACAAAACTATCTGAACACTAAACAACTGTGTTACTGTACATACACAGTGTAATAAACACAATAATGCTTCAGCAAA
Source organism: Huso huso (assembly GCA_036884735.1). NCBI lineage: Eukaryota > Metazoa > Chordata > Actinopteri > Acipenseriformes > Acipenseridae > Huso > Huso huso. Next base: position 11,128,153 of record CM072698.1, on the reverse strand, counting down.
CTCTTCACCTGTTATTATCACAAGCCTGTTTAACCCATTCCCATAGAAAGACCTTCACGTGCTTGTACTGTACCTGCATGAGGATTCAGGTGCTTTCTGCTGCATTCAGGGTCTCTCAGAGTTAACTCTCTTGAGTTAGTGGCATACATGATGTTACAATTTACTAATAATTTGAAGGTATCTGGTTTTAAAACTTCATAATTATTTCTACATAGTATTAGAAATGTAAGGGTTGCCTCCGTGTATACGATTTATTGATTTAAAGGCAGCAAAATATGGAAATTGCACGTTTCTTTTCAAGAGTAAGTCAACATCATTTTAAAAGGTTTACAAAACTTGAAAATGTCTGAATGAATTTGTTGCATAAAGGTTGTTTTAAAAAAAATCTATTTTTGTCTGCTTCGCTTTTGCAGCCAAAACTTTTACAGAACATTGCTACGTTTTAAAAGATGGTTTCAATAGTGTCTTGAGTTTCAATGTTTTGAATGCCGTTTTGACCTTGTCGTATCCATAAATACTTCAAGGTTAGCTGAAAGATATTCTATTTAAAGAATAGAAATAAATAGAATATCTATGGTTAGCTGTACATGAGAATGCAGTGAAAACAAGCATCCATATTTAAACGAGGTATTCTCAACACAGTAATAAGCTATTTTTTTTTTTTTTTTTGGTATTTCCTTGACAGGCAGCCTTATGCACGGCAGTTTAGAAGTAACAAGTTATTACAAGCTGAGAAACCAGCAATACAGCTGTTGTGTTTCTGTTTGTTTCTGTTTGCACTTTTTTTGTAACATGAAACACTTTGTGCAGTTGTTGTGCACAGTGTGTGTTTCTGTAGGTTGTGTACGCATGTTTGCTTTGTATTTGTACTGTATAGACTACGTGCAACTACTGTTAAAATATAAACTACTAAAAAGTACTAGCCTTCACAGCACCATACATTTTCAGTCTTGGCTACTTTGCTCTGCTCCCACCCCTGTTTAGACCTTTTATTTAGCATCATGTAATCAAAAAATTACAGCATCATTATATTGCAAAAAGTCTGCCAGTATTTCATGTTATGTCACATTATATAGTGTTGTGTTTTTTTTTTTTTTATTTATTATTATTATTTTTAAAATTTTTATTATTATTATTATTTCTTTTAATGGTCTCAATCCTAAAATTCTAGGTGATGCTAAGCTTTTGTCTGTAGTGTAGGTTCCTGATGCATTTACAGTCTGTGTAACTGTATAAAATAAACTGCTTGTGTTTCTGTCTGTATACTGGAGTCCTGTAACCCACTGTGTTGGGATTCAATTATAGGAATTATAAATTCAGAGAATTGAATTAACAAAACACATAGACCCTGCATGTGTAATGTAATGCTATGGCATGGGGCTGCATTTCTAATGCACCGTGATGTATATCTGTACAACAATAAACAAGATGATTCCAAACAGAGAGAGGGAGGGAGCCGTTCCAGTCTCCAAGCACATCATTGACAGCTGATGCGGATTACACTGCAGTTCTGTGTATGCATCTGTACAGACCCCAAGATAAGAAAAAACTCATTATTATTATTATTATTATTATTATTATTATTATTATTATTATTATTATTTATTTATTTATTTCTTAGCAGACACCCTTATCCAGGGCGATTTACAGTTGTCAGCAATTACATTTCAAGAATCACAGTGCAAGTAATAATACAATTAAGAGCAAGACAAATACAATGATGAATACAATGACTTTGGTTCAAGCAAGTACAAGTGTGACAAAATACAATTCAATAATACAGCAGATAACAGTGTCAGTGATAGTTACATCAAGATATGATTAAATACAAAATGCTACAGATTAAACACTTGGCAGATTACAGTACTCTGAAGTACAGGTGCTTTCTGAAGAGGTGTGTCTTGAGGAGGCGCCAGAATGTGGTCAGGGACTAGGCAGTCCTGACATCTGTAGGAAAGAGATTCCACCACTGCGGGGCGAGGATGGAGAAGGAGCGGGCTCTGGAGGCAGGGGAGCGTAGAGGAGGTAGAGCCAGTCTTCTAGTGCAGGCGGAGCGGAGAGGTCGAGTGGGGGTGTAGGGGGAGATGAGGGTCTGAGGTAGCTGGGTGCAGTCTGGTCAAGGCATCTGTAGGCTAGTGCAAGAGTCTTGAACTGGATGCGAGCGGTGATCGGGAGCCAGTGGAATGGCGGAGTAGTGGAGTAGCATGGGAGAAGCGAGGCAGAGAGAACACCAGTATGGCAGCGGAGTTCTGGATGAGCTGGAGCGGACAGGTGGCGGACGTGGGGAGGCCAGCCAGGAGGAGTTGCAGTAGTCTAGGCAGGAGAGTACCAAGGCCTGGACCAGGAGCTGGGTGGCGTAGTTGGTGAGGAAGGGTGGATTCTTCGGATGTTGCTCAGGAAGAATCGGCAAGTGCGTACAGAGTGGAGATGTGCTGGGAATAAGAGAGGCAGGGGTCCAGGGTGACTCCAAGGTTCTTAAGCGGAGGAAGAGGGAGAGTGTGGTAGATTCCAGAGGAACAGAGATAGAGATCAGAGGAGGGGGAGTAGGGAAAGAAAAGGAGGTCATAAAAATACCATGATGAGAGAGATATAATTGTAATCTAATGCTGATATAATTGTAATCTGGGTTTGTCAGGGCAATAGATCTGAAACATTACAGGAGAACTTCAAACTCAGATTTTTGATCCCAGGGCTCAGTTTCACCAGCATCAGTCTTTACTGACTTTGCTTTCACACATAAAGGCTTTATGTTTAACTTTGCATTTTAAACTGGTGTAACCCAGAGCAAACCCCACAGATAAAATGCACACACTTTAATCCACTTCACCACCTAGCCACATGTCCTAAGCCTACAAGCAGTCCCTCTTACTTTCTTTCCTGTTCATATTTTCCAGGTTCCAGTCCAGCAGCTAAAAGCTTAGGGCGGGCAGTGGAGAATATCCTGACTGTGGGAAAGGTTTCACCCAGGTAGGAAACCTGAAACGACAGCAGCGAATTCATACAGGAGAGAAACCGTATAGCTGCTCTGACTGTGGAAAGAATTTCAGTGGTTCAGGAACCCTTATAAGACACCAGCGAATTCACACAGGAGAGAAACCGTGTTGCTGCTCTGACTGTGGGAAGAGTTTCATTCAGTCAGAACACCTGAAAAGACACCAGCAATTCACTGGAGAGAAACCATTTTGCTGCTCTGACTGTGGGATGAGTTTCAATCAGTCAGAGACATGAAAAACACCAACGAATTCACACTGAGAGAAACCATTTTGCTGCTCTGACTGTGGGATGAGTTTCAGTTACAGAGGAGCCCTGAAAGCACACCAGCAAATTCATCTAGGATATAGCCTGTATTGCTGCTCTGACTGTGGGAAGAGTTTCAGTTTTCAGGGTACCTGAAAACACACCAGCCAATTCACAAAGGAGAGAAACCATATTGCTGCTCTGACTGTGGGAAGAGTTTCAGTCAGTCAGAGCCTTGAAAAAAAACACCAGCTAATTCACACTAGAGAGAAACCATATATCTGCTCTGACTGTGGGAAGAGTTTCAGCCACACAGAATCCCTGAAAACACACCAGAATTCATACAGGAGAGAAACCGTATTGCTGCTCTGACTGTGGGAAGAGTTTCATTCAGTCAGGAGACATGAAAAACACACCAGCCAATTCACACTGAGAGAAACCATATATCTGCTCTGACTGTGGGAAGAGTTTCAGTCACACAGTATCCCTGAAAGCACACCAGCGAATTCATACAGGAGAGAAACCATATTGCTGCTCTGACTGTGGAAAGAGTTTCCGTTTTAAAACCAATCTTCATACACACCAACGAATTCACACAGGAGAGAAACCGTATCACTGCTCTGACTGTGGGAAGAGTTTCCATACTAAAATGACCTTGAGTACACCAACGAACTCATACAGGAGAGAAATCAGATCACTGCTCTGACTGTGGCAAGCACTTCCGCCAGGCAGGAGCTCTGAAATCACACCAGAGACGAAGCCCATGTTCATTCAGAGCGAAACCTTAACCTTTCATTATGAGTCCCTGTGTAATTTACTGTTTTGTGTATCGCTCTAGAGCTTGAGATTTAAATGGTCAAAATGCTGTTCAGCAACTAGCACTCTGATTGTGTCAAAAAGTGGGCGGAGACGCGGACACGTCACAAGAGGCTTCTCTGCTGTCAGTTTAACTCAGGTTGTCAATGCAGTCAGTGCCTGGGAGCGGGAATATGCAGAAAGGAAACTATTCTGCACCTCATCTGATGGACGAGTCAGGAGAAATTGATAACTCAGTGTGGGGAATGAGTTTCAGGGTTTAGCATTTAAACTGCATAGACTTGAAAATAAATACATTGATGGGAACGAGTATCCCGACCCCGGTATGTAGCATCCCAGAGACAAGACTGCACCGTCCTTACTGGACAACCGCCTGGAGGGTTTGTCTTGTACATTTTGTCACGTTTCTAGAACAAATGAATCAAATCAATGATTGAATATTTTGCAATGTGCATTGTCCATGCTTTTATTTTACCCTGCTTTTGTAAAATGCACCATGTAATACAAGTGTAGCACGCATGTGCACGGGTCATAGGTACAGAAACTCAGACAGGTTTTACTCTTTCTTTCTCTTTTGCAGTGTTGGACCTTAAGAGTAGTTAAAGGGCTCCTCTGTGGTATGATTGTGTGGCACCTGCAGATGTACAAGGGAGTGGAGAAATGTGTAACATTGTAGAGCTTACCAGGAATAGGCCCCGGTAGCCATGGTGACTTGAGGTGAAATGGCCTGGTCACCATAGTAACACCAATATGTATTGGGGGAGAACGCCTCTCCCGAATTCCTGAGCTTTGGAGGCCCTGAATAAACAAGATCGTGTTGCACTTGGACTCCAAGGTCAGAGGTTGAAGATGAATAATCCTTTGTGCTAGGGTTAGGTTTTCAGTAAGAAGAGAGAGCTACGGGTAACAGCCTTACAAGAGCTCTTCACAATATTCAACAGGGACACCCCATAGTTTGATCAACATTATAAGAAACTTAAATAAATCAAAAGGCCATAAAGAGAAACTCGACCAACTGGGTTGCAATCGAAGAAAGGAAAAGTCAACAAATGTTGAACCAATAATGAATGAACTGATTCAGCCTGCTGCCACTGGTCAAATTTACAGCAAGACTTTTCCAATCCACTGAGCGAGTCTGGGTTGTGTGACCAGGAATACAAGCAAATCCTACAGGAAATCAGCCTCTGACGCTGGAACATTGAACCACAAACAACAACTTCATTCTAACCTGCATCGACTACAAGACAAAGATTGAGTATCCCAGCTCAACTAAAGAGTGCAGAGATTGACAGAATCTATATGTGGGAATGTAATACAGGTAGAATTGAGTATCCCAGCTCAACTAAAGAGTGCAGAGATTGACAGAATCTATATGTGGGAATGTAATACATGTAGAATTGAGTATCCCAGCTCAGCTAAAGAGTGCAGAGATTGACAGAATCTATATGTGGGAATGTAATACATGTAGAATTGAGTATCCCAGCTCAGCTAAAGAGTGCAGAGATTGACAGAATCTATATGTGGGAATGTAATACATGTAGAATTGCAGAATGATGAGTTATAAAGTATAACAGGCTGTGGCTGTAAGTCGCTGGACAAGAGAAACGGGTCAGTGTAATATCTGATGGAACAATCTGACATTATGAGACGTGTAAATATTTGAAGCGATCTGGTTAATTGTGTAACAGGTGCAGGAACGAATACAGGATGGATAGTAACACATGTAACGATGTTCAGTTTAAGGGTCGTGGATTCTAACTGAAGGATGTATAATTAAACAACAGCTTGCTAAAGCATGAATTACGATTTTGTAATATCCTATTAGTATTTAATAGGGTATAGATGGGGGCCGGGTATAGATTTTGCAAGGGATTTATTTACCATTCGTACACATAAATACATACCGATGCAACACATGCTTTCACACACAAACATTCTGCAACATCCACATTATGAGGAGTCAATGCCACGCTTACTACTAGATCTGCATTCGTGTTGCTTATTGTAAATAATTTCTTATAATACAAGTTAAATTAACACAGATGCAAATTATTTTGGAGCCTTCCCAGGGAAGAAATGTGAATAAAATAAAACATCCTAGTTCAAACAGCTGAGTGTAAAGGATTGTGGGAAATGTATTCACTTGCATCCACATTAGCATCTCTGTTCTGTATTTTCGCGGTCGTTTGGGGACTTCAGTTCCATGATGCATTCGAAAGTTGCCATGCTGCTCACACAAATACGTGCGCTCCTTGATGACAAGTGGAGGTGCTGAAAGCGATGGATAATGCAGCACCGCACAAGAAAAAGAAAATGCTGCTGCAGATTTCAACATTCCCACAAGCACTTTGAAACCGTTCTGAAATAACGGGATACAATAATACAGGCCTGTGAACAGCAAACTGGATGCAAGTCGTCAGCGTTTCTGATTTGCTCAATACCTGATGCTGAGGACGCCTTGCTTCTGTGCTTTAAAATGCCTGTGATCAGAATGTGCCTGAATCTGGGAGCACTATGAGACACAGCACTGAGGAATAGATTTCTATTTTATATTGAGACAGAGGAGTGCATGAGCAGATTTGGTTTCAAGTTTCCCCTCTCTCCTTGTACTCCTTGCAGGGGTGAACAGAATGCTGTTCAGTGTGCACTGTGGAATGTGAACACAGGAAACTCATTTATGGCTGGTTTCTAAAGGTGCAGTCTTTCTTGATTGGATATTGTGAACTGTTTTAAAACTGTCATTCTCTTTATTGGATATCAGTAAGTGTTTGTGCCCCCATATACATACCATTGCTGAATGTGTATGAGTCAGAGAAACATTTACATACTGACTGTTTCTGCTTCTCTCCAGAACTCTTTATTAAACTACAGGCAGTGGACCAAAAAATGGAAACACCGGGTAAATGAGGACACCAAGTATATTGAAAGCAAGGGCTTCCACACAGGTGTGGCTCATGCGCTAATTAGCAAAATAACATCCCAGCATGCTTGTAACCAGAGGTCCCGGTTCAAATCCCACCTCAGCCACTGACTCATTTGTGACCCTGAGCAAGTCACTTAACCTCCTTGTGCTCCGTCTTTCGGGTGAGACGTAATTGTAAGTGACTCTGCAGCTGATGCATAGTTCAGCACACCCTAGTCTCTGTAAGTCGCCTTTGGATAAAAAGGCGTCTGCTAAATAAACACATAATAATAATAATAATAATAATAGAGTCATGTATAAAAATGCTGGACAGGCCTGGTTGCCTATAATTATGGCTAGCATGGCTGCTAGAGGAGACCTCAGTGACTTTGAAAGAGGGGTGATTGTTAAAGCGTTTGGCAGGAGCTTCAGTGACCAAGACAGCTGAACTTGTTAATGTTTCATGAGCAACGGTGTCTAAGGTGATGTCAGCATGGAACTCCGAGGGAAAGACATCATCAGCAAAGGGCAAGAGTGGGCGGGCGACTCCAGGATCGTGATATCTGTGCATTAATTCAAAGAGCAAGGAAAACAGACGAGCAACTGCAGATCAATTGACTGCATATTTCAACCTGGGGCGAGCAGCCAGTTTTCAACAAAACGGTCTGGTGAGAACTCCACAGAGCGGGATACCATAGTGGCCCAACACCCTATTAAGTGACTTTACATTGGGGTTTCCATTTTTTTGTCTATTACCTGTATATTACTGATTATCAACTCTCGGAGAATCTTATTTCAGTTTTGGCCCTCACACTTTCAATACCTCCTGCATTGCTTGCTGTTCCCTGTTTAATAAAGTATTGGTATTAAACTCTTGTACTGGAGCAGTGTGGAGTAGTGGTTAGGGTTCTGGACTCTTGACGGAGGGTTGTGGGGTTCAATCCCCAGTGGGGCACTGCTGTTGTATCCTTGAGCAAGGTGCTTTACATAAATTGCTCTAGTAAAAACCCAACTGTATAAATGGGTAATTGTATGTAAAAATAATGTGATATGTGAAATAATGTATAATGTGATATCTTGTAATAATTGTAAGTTGCCTTGGATAAGGGCGTCTGCATAAATAAATAAATAATAATTGTACTGAGTGCATCATTCTGTGTTAACCCATTCCAGAGACTCACCCCAAGTGTTTAGTTTAGGCTCAAACTTCTTCCATAAATTGTAATTGTGATATAAACAAATACCACTGAGGGAAACCTTTACTGTCTCAGTCTTTTTCTGTGTTGACCAATCATGTAGATAATACATGAAGGGTTGTGTCCACTGTCTCCCAATGCAGGAGTTAGGATATGTTGCAATGGAGCTGCAATGACTCATGCTGGAGGCTCATTGCACCATTATTAACATATGAATGCAGTGTCCAGTGTAATAAGAGATTAGAGAAGACTGTTGCTAGACTGTTGTAGTGTTTTATTATGATGATGATGATGATGATGTCAGTGCTCTGTGCAGTAAAGGGTTACCTGGAGGTGTTTTGTGCAACCGGTCCCTGGTTTTCATGAATTGTGACTGATGACATTTAGAATGAATTAAAACACAAAACAAATGCACTGACTGGCTTCTTTAATATCACATTAAAACCACTGGCTCAGTACTCCCCTGGGTTAGCCTGGGCAGGCTTGAGGCACAGAGACTGAACTGCTCCCTCCTTCCATCCCTCACCCCCTAAGAGAAAGGGTGCTCCCTCCAGTCCAGGGCAGGATTGAGGCACAGAGACTGAACTGCTCCCTCCTTCCATCCCTCACCCCCTAAGAGAACGGGTGCTCCCTCCAGTCCAGGGCAGGCTTGAGGCACAGAGACTGAACTGCTCCCTCCCTCCATCCCTCACCTGTGCTGGGATAATTACATTGTTGCTACTGCTATGATTGTCTAGGGTTTGCATGCTAAGGTTTAAATGTTAATACGTGTTGTAAGATTTAGGTATCATAGTAATGTACATCACGCACTGGTAGTTGATATTGTGCAATGTTTCCTCTTTTTTTTTAGCAGGTGCAGGAGGCCCATATAAGGGATGGAAAGATACTGACTACTCGCTAGAAAGAGGAAGTTCTCTCTATTTAGCCAGCCACATAAGCTGCATCCATGACACTTCTCAGAAATGTCACCGACCTGGTTAGAATAGGTACAGCTGACAGGATGCTTGTAAATTAGATAAGTTGTTATTATTGTATATGATTGGTCTCATCTTAATCTTCCAAGCTGTTGCTATCCAACGTATACTGAGCTAAGCTTCTGTGATTGGCTCGCAATAACTGTAGGCTACAAGGTATATATTATGCTTACTGACTCTGCGCACTCAGAACTCAGAGAAAGGGTGCTCCCTCCAGTCCAGGGCAGGCTTGAGGCACAGAGACTGAACTGCTCCCTCCCTCCATCCCTCACCCTCCTAAGAGAAAGGGTGCTCCCTCCAGTCCAGGGCAGGCTTGAGGCAGAGACTGAACTGCTCCCCTCCCCTCCATCCTCACCTCCCTAAGAGAAAGGGTGCTCCCTCCAGTCCAGGGCAGGCTTGAGGCACAGAGACTGAAACTGCTCCCTCCACTAAGAAACAAAAGTGCTCCTCCTAACAAGGATACAGATTTACAGTATATGCTCACACAGCTGCTTCACTAAGGAATACAAACTTGTTGTGACTGACTCATGTGGTAGAAAATACACAATACAAGGTATTCTCGACAATGTTAAGAACACATACTTTAATGGAAGAACTTGTATTGTTCCACCCTGTAACTGTTTGTACTTTTTCCACTCTGTATCTTATTCTTGCAACAAATAGCTACGTGCAGAATAATGTGCTGTCAGCGAGGGGTAACCACAGCATCCTGTCTGCTAAATGTGAACGTTGACAGGTGGCAACCGATTGCAGAAGTAGAAGTTGTGAGTTATGAAGATAATTTTGAACCACCCTTTGACCGTCTGTTCTACTAAAAAATATGTTCGCTGTCTCCTCTGTATGCAAGAGTTTCGCTCAAGTTGTTACATGCCCAACTGTCACTTAGACAGTTTGCCGAGGTACCTATAAATATACAAGCTAGGCAGAGCTATGTGGGCTTGTTCTCTTACTGACTCTGCACTGAGTGTTGTGACTAGCTCCAGGTTTGCAAATCTTAATAAAGCTTGCTGTTTGAGAATCTACAGTCTCTCTTCCTTTCAATAGAATTTCCACGACACTCGGCTCATAAGAACTTCAGTGACGTATATATTATGTTTAAATACGTTATTTATCCGACATCGACGTGCAGCTATAAACTGCTCAGAAGTCCGCAGACTCGTTGAGGAGGGGGCTCACCTTTCACAGGTAACAAATAATAATAATAATACTGCTAGATAGATTCACATTCTTTAGATATTTATAAATATTAATACTTGCTTACTGGGATCTGAATAAATGTTAGAATTCTGTATTAAAATGTGTTTTAAAAGCCATATAAATTGCCTTGGCAGTCTGCAGTCTGCAAAATAAATATAAAACGTGTTAAATTTCCTAGGACTCTTCTATTAAAATCTGCAGAAATTTCTTTCTCTATTAATGAACCGTATTCGTTTTTTTGTAAAACCGCACTTTGTATTCATCATTAGAAATAGCCTATACTAGACGTTCGTGTCTGTACGCTACCGAATCGTGGGGGCAACGTTGAAATCAGTAGACTATACACGTGTTCAAAAGTGATGTATGTCACGCAAGGTAAATTAAGAACAGGCAATGATGATTACAACGACAATGCATGTTTTTCATTGAATATAACTGAAAAATTAATTGGATAATGATACAGTAATTTCAATTACAGTGTTTTTTTTATTAAACAATCAAAAACAAATACGTTTTTATAAATCAACATGTTCACATAATATTTTCAGTTATAATATATTACTGTTATAAATAAAAGTTTAAAATACAATTCAACACCTCGTTTGTATCTACGCTTCTGTCTGTTGCCTTGCAGGGACTGTACTTTCCTCCCTAGGTAATACGGCCGGTGGTTTGCAGGCTGCCTCTCGAGTGATTAACTGGCGCGTCCTATCTATTCTATCCTATCTATAATGTTTTCATGTCTCTGTTTCAGACACAGCGTCGTTCAAAAGAGAATAAGAACAACCGTCGAAGTTAAAAACCTGACCGAGCCCGCAGAGTTGAAATTTCACTTATTTAAATGGTGTTGGGCACTCGTTGACGATTCAGAAAGTAAGTTCCATGTTGTTTTTAATTCATGTTTCGTTGTTTGCGACGCAGTGGTGTTGCAGATCCTGAATGAACAAGCCATGGCGAGCCTCCTCAGCAAGACCGATTCAATTAACATTCAACTCAGACCTGTGACAGAAAATCTAACGGGACAGGAAGCCTCTGCCTGCTGCTATATTATTACTGTTAGCCGCGGGTTTTTCAGCACGGCCAATTTTGTGCTCTCCTAGTCAGTGTCTGGACTAAATCCCGACTGAACTGAACAGATACTGTACGAAACTACACGTAATTGTATATTCATATTGAATATAAACTACATGAAAACGCATTGCGCGCTGAGAGATAAGCACGTCTGTCTGTGTTAATGACTTTATAAAACAATGTTCTTGATTACTCTATTTTATTTTATTTAATCTTATTCTGTTTTCACTGCAGGTGCCTTAAACTAAATGATATAGACGCGGTTGTTTTAAACTAAATGATACAGACGCGGTTGTTTTTAAACTAAATGATACAGACGCGTTGTTTAAAACTAAAATGATACAGACGGTTGTTTTAAACTAAAAAATGACATAGACGCGGTTGTTTTAAACTAAATGATACAGACTGGGTTGTTTCTGTTATTTTTGACAAAAGGTATTAGAGTGTATCGCGCCACAGGAAGTGGCTGAAAACCGTGTAGGTGCAGAACGTGGTACATCATCAGAATGTGGTACTGGTACCAAAACTGACGATGTGACATCAAAATGGTATGGTGTCAATGTTGTGATTGACTGCTGCACAAACAGTAGGAACAAGACAACCTAGCACACAGAGTCCTGATATCCATGGGTGGGCATTCCACCACTGGGAGGCAAGGGTGGAGATGGAGGCGGCCTGGAGGCAGAGGGGGGTACAGCTAATCTGCCGGAGGTGGAGGTGTGACAGGGGGTGCAGGGGAGAAATGATAGTGGAGATAGGAGAGAGCAGAAAGGTCAAGACAGCGATAGAGGTGAGTACAAGAGTTCGAATTGGATGCAGCAGATATAGGGAGCCAGTGCAGAACAGAGCTGTGGTGTAGAATGGGAGAACGAGGAAGGGAAAAGGGCGAGCAGCAGAGTTTTGGATGAGTTGAGCGGACGGATAGCAGAGGCAGGGAGGCCAGCCAGGAAAGAGTTGCAAGAGTAGTCAAGGCAGGACAGTACCAGGGCATGGAGCTGTGTGGGTAGCCGTGGAGGTGAAGGGGAATTCTGTATATGTGTAGCTGAGGAAAGAAGCGACAGGAGCGTGCTAGAGTAGAGAGATGTGCTGAGAGTAGGAGAGGGAGGGTGAGGTGACACCGAGGTTCTGGTGGATTCAAGAGGAATAGAGATAGAGATCAGCGGTGGGGAGGAAGAGGGAGGTCTGATTTGGAGAGGTAGAGTACTGGAGGAAATGTCAGTTGAGGGGGTGAAGAGGAGATTTGCACTGGGACCTTTGCTAGAATCTGTAACACGGG